>CABHPH010147118.1:10603-21424 GCA_902168325.1 Peromyscus nudipes | reverse complement strand
TGGTGTAAATAGTGTAAGAACTGAAATTGGGGGTCCTGTGGGTTTGATTAGAAAATACTTATTGTGCTACCCTGGTGAATTATTTCCGTTTTGTTTTGTTTTGTTTTGTTTCAGACTACTAGTGTTTTGATCAACAACAAGATCTCCCAGACATCCTGGCCTTTAATTCCATCACTCAGGAGACAGGCAAGTGGATCTCTGCAAGTTCAAAGCCAGCCCAGTCTACATAGTGAGTTCCAGGCCAGCCAGGGCTAGAGAGAGAGAGCAACTCTACATCAAATTAATTAATTATTAATTAAAATAAACTATGATGTGACCATTGTTCACATTAGAGTTTTGAGGAATTTAGTATGGTAGATATTAAATGTTTGAAAAATAATTGATGTCTCCTTTAAGAACTTTAAGAATTAATTGAAACTAAGTGCAATTAACCTAGCAAACTAATCTTTTTTCTTTCTTTCTTTCTTTCTTTTTTTTTTTTTTTTTTTTTTTGGAGCTGAGGATCGAACCCAGGGCCTTGCACTTGCTAGGCAAGAGCTCTACCACTGATCTAAATCCCCAACCCTGCAAACTAATCTTTCCATAGGTACTAAAAAGCTGAGGGTGCATTTGCACTAAGCATTTTATATACTACTCAAAACAAGTATTTTAGTATTATGAAGTTGATTACAGTTCTGGATGTGACATAAATCCTCATTTGAAAAGCTTCTGATTCTTTAGGTGAACTGAAGTTTGAGGAAAGGGCCAAAGGCTAGTTCCAAAGCCAGATTTTTGCTGTTGTTTGTTTGTTTGTTTGTTTGTTTGTTTGTTTGTTTGTTTGTTTGTTTTGGGGATTTCTCTGTATAACAGCTCTGGCTGTCCTGGAACTACCTCTGTAGACCCGGCTGGCCTTGAACTCACAGAGATCTGCCTGCCTCTGCCTCCTGAGTGCTGGGATTAAAAGCATGTGCCACCACTGCCTGGCTCAAAGCTAAATTTCTAGGAGAAAAGAAAAACTGTCTTCTCACTCTTTACCTGACTGTTTAACAAACCCCCGACAGCATTTGTGCAAGACTGAGGCCCAGCAGGTGCTGATGGCTCAGATGCCCTTGGCTGTTCATGTGCTTCTGCTACCAAGCCCCCTGCTCCTTACTCACCCCTGTCTTGTTATTGCAGCACGCTCTTTTTCTTGATGCCAAGGACATCGTTGTTGCTGGGATGGCCTGGAAAGAATGTCACAAGAATGATAAGTGCTCTTTCTTCTCACCAGATGCAAACCCAGTCATCACCACCTTCCATTTACTACCCCTTGGGGAAATTCCGGGTTCAGGAGAGCAAAATCTTCCTGATTTCAGGAGAGGGAATCGGGCAGTGTCCATGTGTTGTGAACCTTAGCATCAGTTTCAACCATAAGGCTTGAAAGGGTGAGAATTGAGATAACAGTTATGAAGCTTCCCGTCTCCTGTTTTCTCAGAGTCAGCTATAGATGCCTGGATTTTAAGCAGAAGAGGATAGCTTATGAAGGCATGTGTTTCAGAAGGAATCTTAAAGAACTGGTTCTATCACCCGAAATTTACCTTTGTATCCTCTCTTTCCCATTCCACCTTTCTTTCTCCCCCCCTCTTATTTCTCCCCTCCCTCTTCCTTCTCAAATTACTATAACCTGCAGCCACATCGAATTTCCCGTAAGTTAAGCAAGTCAATCTGGGAAGAAGAAAATTGACATTTTGTTTGCCTGGCATTTGGCAGGGGCTAATTCACCATCACTCCCACGTGCCTCGCTTTCTACATCCCTGGCCACCAGCATCTTGCCAGTCTCCTCCAGCCTATATGTAAGAATGACTGTTGGTCCCACATGCTCCTTCCTGCTCCTGTATCCCTAATATGTACTGATTTACTTTACACTGGTATTTAGAAGTCTTTGGGGTTTTTGTTTGTTTATTTGAGACAAAAGCTTGCTGTGTAGACCAGGCTGGCTTCAAACTCCCTCCCGAGTGCTAGGAATAAAGACAGACAGAAGTCTGGTATATATTGCATTCTGTACTGCTGAGGAGAGCTGTAAATGGTATCATATTCTTAAGAGTTAGTTTCCTATTTTTAAAAAGAATTAGATGTCAGCTATGACTAGAAACTCTTAACTAGGAGTTTTATGACTAGAAACTCTTAACTAGGAGTTCTGTACGGTCGAAGGACAGATGTCAGTTGCTTTCTTTCCCTTGTGAATTTTTAGCTGTGATAGGTTTTAGCTGTTTTAGCCACACATGCTTTTCCCCCCGGAACTCAGCACCGTTGCTCACGACATGCTCCCTTCCTTCCCCTGTTTTCTTCCAAAGCCACATCTACCTTTGCGTTTTCTAGAACAGATTTATGCCTCTCACAAGGCAGCTTTCCCAATACGTGTCACCCCATCCTATCACATGCTGATGCCATGTCACTTTGTGTTGCTGCCAAGCTTTGCTTGTCCGTTGAATACGGATGCCTTCCCAATTCAGAAGCCGCACACACGTGGCTGCCCAGACACCCTGTACATAGCTGAAAGCCCAGAGGCAAGGGGAAAAGAAATCTTTGTCAGCATTTATACACTAAGCTTTTTTCGGTTGTTTCAGAAGACACTGCTTCTGATCTTTCATAACATTATCACGTAGAACAGGAACTGGTGAATTTGCACTCCTCACTCCTGTCGCTTCACTTTATAAATAAAGTTTTATTGGAACCCTACTCATTTGCATATTATCTGTGGACTTTCATAAAAAAATGGCAGGGCTGCATAGTTGGTAATTCCTAAGCATATCTGAATGCATGAGGTTTTATGAAATTCAATCTTGCTTCTTCTTGTTTTTATAAATAATTACTATTCATTTTCTTGGCAGGAACCCATGCTCTCCATCAGTTTTAGAAAGTGTACAGTTTCATAAAGGAAGTACACAAGAGCCTTAGATAGTTAAAAGTTGTGATAGAAGTCAAGTTTTGGGGAACCCTCTAGGCTCTTGAACATGAGAGCAACACACAAAGCCCTGTTTTGTAAAGCTTTTGCATGCAATCTAATCTGTTTGACTTGCTGCCATTTGCTTCCCACTAAGATTTGAAATAACTCCCTTTGACAAATTACCCCTATGTAATGAGTAAAATCAATAAAAAAGAATGATTAAGACCCGGCTTAGAGTTAACTTTATATAAAGTAAAAGAGCTTTTCTGTTCATGTTTTTCAAGGAACATTTTAAAATGTTTTGGATGCTTGACCAAGTAACATTTATATTGACGTCCCCTCCCTTAGTAGATAATGTTCAAGATAAGTACGTGATGTTTTACTTGGCTACAGTTTCAAAAGATAAAAAGGTTCACCTCTGATTTGGGTTGGTCCTAAAACCATAAATGATCTCATAGAGTAATCAGTAATGAGCCCCAGGGTTTATATTACCTGCAGTTTCCTGTAAAACCCCCCATTTCTGAAATGATCCCAGTTTGAAATGTAGCACCATCCAAAGGAGTTAAGGACTCTGCCCATATGCTCAGCACCCTTAATGAGTCTTTCTTTACAAACTGTCCTGCAGAAGTCAGAATTTTCACAGACATCATAAAGGATTAATTCCCCCTCAAAAAGATATGCTTCCTCCATTTTTGCACAGCCAAGGATCATGAAAATATGCTTGCCTTCAGAGCACTGCAGTCATCTACCTGTTTGCTTGTGGGCTAACCCCCAGGCTGAGTGTCTCCCTATGAAGAGCGTCAGACTTTTCCATGCGTTTGATGCTTTAATGATCTCTGGTTAATATGTATTGGGGGAAGCAAGGTAGACTTAGCTGTGGTACAAGGAGTCCAGATTCCCTGAAGTTTTTCACAGGTGTGTAGACCTTTCCATGATTCATCTTCCTGCTCCTTTTACTTTATGGTCCTTTATCTTTGACCTCTGTGGGCCTGAGACAGGGATTGAGGACTCTGGTATTCGACTAGCTTTGGCGTTAGATAAATCTAGAATTGGGCTTCAGACCCATTGTGTGACCTTGCTAACATTCTCAGCCTTCTGTTTTCTGGTCTGTAAAGTACAAGCGGTAATTGCAGCCCAGATGATTGTTGAGCTGAAACTAGGCAGCATGGTATTGGGCCCAATAGTTGACACCCAGCAGGATGCCAACAAATGAAAGCTTTCTGTCTCTCTGTCCTTCTTGGTCTGTCTAGTTTCTCCCCTGGCTCCTTGCTTTCTCTAAAATAAGAGCACAGGAGATACCCAGTGCTCTTTAATACTTGTAGCAAATCTTCAAAATATTCTCTCCTGTGTTTTGAGCAATGCCAATTCATATCTAGAGATAGATGAGTTTCTCTAAAAATCTTATCTCATCTGGGACACTCTGGGAGCTTGGCAGCCAGGGCTCAGATGCTCTTGGCCAGCTTCTGACTCTGCTTACACCAGGTACAGAGAAGGCCGGCCCTGCTGAGGGAACCTTCTAGAAGACTGGATGTGAGCCTGATGCTTGGCTGTTGCTTCACACTGCTCAGCCTGGAAGTTGGCACGGCAGTTTGAAGAGGAAGCCCAGATTTTACGAAAAGCTTTTCCTGTGGCTGTGTCTACCTGAAACAGATGGCTGGATCACTCCTGTTGCAGAGGAAAAGAAGCCATCAGCCTGTGGGGAAGGCTTTTTGAATGGCTTTGCCATGCCAGATAGGTTCAAAGGGCACCATTTTATATGTAAAATTTAATACACTGTGGCCTAAGAGGTTTTGTTGCTTAGGGATTTTGTTTTGTTTTGGTTGGTTGGCTGTTTGGGATTTTTTTGTTTGTTTGGTTGGTGGGTTGGTTGGTTGGTTGGTTGGTTGGGTTTTTTGAGACCCAGTGTCATATAGACCAGGTGACTTGAAACTTGCAATCCTCTGACCTCATTCCCAGCTCTAAGAATGTTTTTATGTTGGGGCTGGAGAGATGGCTCACAGGTTAAGAGCACTGACTGCTCTTCCAGAGGTCCCGAGTTCAATTCCCAGCAACCACATGGTGATTGACAACCATCTGTAATGAGATCTGGTGCCCTCTTCTGGCATGCAGGCATACATGCAGGCAGTACACTGTATACATAATAAATGAATAAATAAATAAATCTTAAAAAAAAAAAGGAATGTTTTTATGTAAGCTTAAGGAGAAACCTAGTGGCAGTAAACTGATCCTCACTAGGAATTAGTGACCCATAGGTGGGAGAGACGGCTCAGGGATTAAGAGCACTTACTGCTCTTATGAAGGGCCCAAGCTTGGTTCCCAGCACCCACATCAGGAGGCTCACAACTGCCTGCAACTGCCTGTAAAACACATATATAAATATATTGATTCAAAGCTGGGCATGTCTGTGCACTCCTGTAAGCACAACAAGATCCTGGGGGTGGGTAGAGAAGGAGAGAGAAAAAGAGTGAAATGCGGAAGGGGGTAAGACTTCCTCCAATAATTAGTGATCCAAGTGGAGAACTCCTCTTTTACGTTCTGAGTTTCTTTATAAGTTACTTCCATGTTTCATTATCTGCAAAACCCTAGTAATGTCAACATTTACAGTTCTCTCTCTCTCTCTCTCTCTCTCTCTCTCTCTCTCTCTCTCTCTCTCATTTCTCTGGCACTAACCAGATCACTGATGCACCTGTACAAGTGATAGGACAAACACACAAGCTCCTAGGTGCTGAACTGTTGGTTTCAGCATCCCTAATCCCATTATACAGACACCAACACAGAGCCCTGGGACAAGTGACTTGGTTGTGGTAATATACCAGAGACAGGCCTGTCGCCTCTCATATTCTTCCAGATCTGAAAATTGGACTCTACAAGTGGGTTCTACCCAGAATGGCTGCATCAGAATTCAGAGGGGAAAATGGAAACCTGACTCCTCAGTGCTCTGCTGGCTCATTGTGAAGAACACTCATGGGTTCAGTGTTGTTCCACTCTGCATCAGATCCCAACAGAGAAGGTCCATCTACCATCATCAAACTATAAAACCCTATGGCATTCTGGGATCTGTGTAATAGCCAAAGCAAAAAGTCTGTGAGGTCAGAGAATGTCTCAGTTGCCTTTCTATTGCTGTGATTAAACAACGTGACTGTGGCCAAGCAGCTTATAAAAGAGGCCCAGGATTTTGATATGTATGCTTTGGGCCAGCTCCCCTAAGAAGCAGGCTAAGCCTCACTGTGCCGTCTCAAGACTTTCCACGTGCAGAAGCGTTTCTCATTCCCTTTGAGCAACTTCCCACTACTGCGGCATTCCCTATAAATGCCTAGAAATCAGAATGGTACAAAGGAAAAGATGAAGTCATGGATTTTAAAACGCCCCCCAGAGCTGGGGGTGTAACTTAGTGGCTTAGAATGTGTAGAGCCCTGAGTTCCATCCCCAGTACCACATAAAAAAAAAGAAAAGAAAAGAAAAAATCCTTAATATGAAATAAGAAAATTCATAAGTGTCATCCTATCTGTGAAGAAATGTGTTAGGTAATGACCTAACCACCTTCCATCAACTTCTTTTTGATTTTGCCTTAAGGTCTCTAGGATGGACCGCAGTTTTCTTTACATAAATGATCATTCTTCACAATATAATAGCATAAATCAATGGTAACCCTACATTTGTACCCGTATCCTATGAAGACATAGTTGGCTGCAAGGTTGAAAGTCACTCTTAAAGACACGGGTAAAAACCAGTACACCCGTCTCCAAGTCAAGCCAAATAGGTATTACTCACCAGCGCACCGGCTCCTATAATTCCTGGTAACCACCACTCATAGCAAGAGATGGGGTTTTGAGAAGCTGAATCTCCCTCCACTAAGCTGATACCCAGAGGTATACAATTGATAACTACTCCTAGAATAATCAGAATCAGCAGGCTGAAGCCATTGCAGGACGTCCACCCCTCACAGCACGTCATGGTTGTCCTGGTTCAGTTAGAAACGTCCTCCAAGTGTTCGGGCTTGTGGAGCTGGCTGGCCTTTTATCCCAGTGTTCTGGTTAAAGTTTAGCACTTATGAAAAATTACTTTCGGAAAGCAGTTCAGAGTCCAGTAGGCCAGGACGTTATGAGGATTATGACGGGAACCAATAATCATTTTATATTACGATAGGATGAAGGAAAACAGGCAGAAAAAAAAAATCCATGGTTGCTGTGCGGTGAATCTACACACGAATATAGGTGAGTAAAAACTGACAAAAATGGACTTGTGTGGTATCACTCCTCTAAAATATTTCTTTACTGAAATGCCTTATAAGATGTACAAAGACAAGTATATCCAATTAGAATAAACTACTTTTCATAATTTAATATTATTGTTATATATGAAGTATTCTTATTTTTGGAGTTATTCAGTAAGAATATGAACATGTGTAAGATTAGGAAAATATTTCCCCTCTACAAGTATTCCTGATTATTCTAAACATTAGTACTCCATTCCAGGCTGTTTGCCCACATACAGCATCTTTGATGCTGAATTATTCCAGTCTTATGAAGTAGATAGTTAGTACACATCCCACCTATGACCCATCTCTTTCTCTAAACCCGCCCCTTCGAAGCCTGCCAAACACAGCTCCTCGCCAAGAAAGGCTAAAGACCACTCCCACAGGGTATAAACTCAGAAAAGTCTGGCTAATGTTATTTGATCACTTGATCAAATATGGAAACCATGGCAAAAGCAGTGGGCGCGAGAATAGAGCCAAGATGATGGTGTCTGGCTTTATTCAAATCTTGAACCACATACCGCAGTTCCTCTTTCTAGACTGTGGCTCCACGCTCTCTCCTACTCGCTTGTGAGTCCCTCATGGAAAGACTCAATCAACTGGGAGAAGCTTCAGATGCTTTCGGAGTGGCCACCATAGCCCACAGGAGGCTGCGCTGACGGCGGGTCCACAAGGGGCCCACATGAGCAGCAGCAACATCTGGATCCAGGCTCCCACATGTCCTGAGGCCACGTTTTAAAATGCAGCAATGGCTTCTGCTCTCATGGTTGCCTAAACTGGCCTGCTCCATTTCTGTTCCCTCGCTGGAGGGTGAGTCATTAGACAACACCCGAGTGTGAGTGGGTGGTAAAATTCTAATGAGTACATCCAGGAGAAACGTCAGCCAGCTTTATCTATAATACCTTCTTCCTTCTAGTCCCAGAACACAGACTTCACAGCTACTATTGGAGATGATGATGGACTACAGTGGTGGAGTCCGCTCGATTTGGGGGGAGGGGGGAACATATT
This sequence comes from Peromyscus nudipes, assembly GCA_902168325.1. Lineage (NCBI taxonomy): Eukaryota > Metazoa > Chordata > Mammalia > Rodentia > Cricetidae > Peromyscus > Peromyscus nudipes. The sequence continues at coordinate 13,256 of CABHPH010147118.1, read as the reverse complement.
GTGTGCTCGGAGAGGAGGTGGTTTAAGTGACCTTTCAGTGGCTTTCTGCGTCTCGTTTTCTACCTTACTGTTTGGGTGAGAGCTCCACCTCAACCCCTGGCACCCTGGCATCCCTGTACCCAAAGAGTCTGGAATGTTTGGAAGGAGTCTGGTGGGAGATCCAACTCAACTCCCCTCCCCAGAGGGGAGTATATAAGCGGCATCTCTGAAATCAAACAAGTGGTTCTTCTGGTCTCAAGTCCCTGTCTCCTCTCTGCAGGCCGGGGAATCGCCTGGGAGCGCTTTACTCATTCAACCTGGGCTTTCCAATTCTGTCTGATTCGGTTTGCTGCGTTGGCAGAGAGGCCTTCAGGAGGCCTAAAACTTATCATTTACAAAGAATGACTACAGAACTGTCCTAGAGTTTCATAAATAAATTACCCTTTCCTCCTCTTTTTAGTTAGTTTCTATTTTTCTGCAACCAAGAGAGCTAAAACCAAAAGCTACTAAAGCCAATTATTGGAAAGTACATGGCCTGACAAAATCAGCAGGAGTGCAGGTGTTCAGAAGAAAGACGTTTATTCAAATGAGCTGTAAAAGGGGCTAAAATTTGACCGGAGAGCGATGAGAAAAGCATTCTTGTAACCATGTCAGACACTCACAAAAAAAGTCAAAATTCTGCCCGTATCACGTGAGAAGAGATGCCACTGAGAAATTCTGTCTGCAAAATTGCTAAAAAGGCCAGAGGAAAGGCTCGGGGCTTTGCTCATCTGCAGGAAGCCTTCCCAGGACATAACAACTGAGCTATTGGAAGGGAGCTGCTGCCTCTGCTGCCTTCAGAAAGGCAGAGAAATCAAGCCACTGCTCCCGGAACAGTCAAGTTCAAACATTCCGATTTAGGTGCAGGTTGGGAGACCACTGTTTTCATCAGCACCCTACCACATACTCCAGGCTGGTGACTGAACCCTGGAACACTGACCTAATTATTGTCACTTCAACTGCATCTTGAGGTCTGTGAAACTGTCATTGGAACCACAAAACACAGAAGACTCAGTGTGTGCCATGTTCCTTTTCAACAGCAAGAGAAAGGAGCAAGTTTAGCTTCTGTTGCTTTCTGTATCTCTCAGAGGTCCTTCTAGCCATTGCGTATCCAGATTCCAGATGCAGAAGACCCTGGGGCAAGTGTCACCTTTGTGGTACAGGAAGGACAAGTAGGAAGACACTGAAAAGGATAAGGAACAAGACTGTTCACCGTAATCACCACAGCTATCTCATCTAGGTTATAACATCAGATCCTTTGAAAACAATTTGAACCACGTTTAATATTTTTAAAACAAGTCAGGACTCTCCAGCTCCTACTATCTTTTCTAGTCTATCTCTGGGAAGTTCCGTCCCATGTAAAGGGTTTGCATGATGTCAAGCCAGGTCTTAACCATGAAGTCTGCTGCCTGACCTGTTGAACTACTCCAGCAAGAATTCAAGGGATATGAATAAGTAGTAAACATTCACCAAAGTTGCCTAAGCATGTCTCCTGAAATAGTCTTGATAGAGTTTGAGCTACATATGACACGCAAAAATAGCCATTGATTTTTATGAATTTTATGAATATATATATATATATGAATTTTCCTCTCATAATATTATACAGCTCCACACTATGTGTTTCCAGCTCTACCCACTTACAGCTAAGTAAGACCATGTGGCTACTTCAAACCAATAGAAAGAGAGGGAAGGAAAGCCATGTCACTTTCAAGACAAAATATTTTGCAAGCACTAGGCTTTACCTACCTTGCTCTCCACCATAGACTTGGAACAACTAAGCTATCTCAGAGGTTATACATTGACCAGGTCAGCACCTTCTTCAAACCTAGATCTTGAATAACTAAATGGAGAGCAGGTCTCTTGGCCCATATTCCTTTCTGCCCCCTTAAAGCTACCCAGAATTATTGACATCAGCCAGAAACACTTCTATTCTATTGCCTCACTGTATGTTTTTGTGTCTGTTTCAGTAGCTTGCATTTCCCTTTTATATTCAGTGTCAAAACTTGTCTATCTTTTGTTGTTGTTCTTTTTGAGACAAGGTTTCTCTGTGTGTAGCCTTGGCTGTCCTGGAACTTGCTCAGTATACTAGGCTGGCCTCGAACTCACAGAGATCTGCCTGCCTCTGCCTCCCAAGGTCCTGGGATTAAAGGTGTGCACCACCACCTGGCTAACCTTTGCTTATCTTATAACCTTCTTGGAGTTCAAAATCTGCGTTGCCAACATAGTCACCAAAAAAATCAAACCAAAGACAGTGAAACACAATATTTTTCTATTTTTTTATTGATAAATTATATTGGGGAAAGACAGAAACACTTTAAAGTCAAGACACATGCAGTATACAACCAATGTAAGCAGATATACAAACACAGGTGTTCCATCAAAGGTAAACATTTCAAAATAATAGAATACGTTCTTTCTTTTTTCCTATTATTATTGTTACTATTATTAGTTTGGTTTTTTGAGACAGGGTTTCTTTGTGCAACAGTTCTGGCTGTCCTGGAACTTGCTTTGTAGACCAGGCTGGCCTCGAACTTAGAAATCCACCTGCCTCTGCCTCCTGAGTGCCGGGATTAAAGGCGTGTGCCACCACCACCACCACCACCACCACCACCACCACCACCACCACCACCAC
>CABHPH010147117.1:28739-48293 GCA_902168325.1 Peromyscus nudipes | reverse complement strand
TGTGTGCACACCAGTGTGCCCATGCAGCATCACCCTCCTCCATGTGTGTGTGCACCAGTGTGCCTGTGCAGCATGGTTCTGGGAAGCAGCCCTGTAAGTTGGTATCATGAGGCTGATGCCCACATTCCCAACCCAACAAACTACAATAGGTTTTGAAACCTGATTAGCGGGGAGTGGCAGTCATTTTTGTCTTTGACAAAGACTCATGATGTTGCCCAGGCTGGCCTTGAACTCATAACCTTCTTACCTCCAGCTATCTGGACTTAAGCTCAATCATCCTCCTGTCTCTACTCCTGCATACTACAGATGTGTGCTGCTACCACACCTAGCCGAAGTTTGAAAGCTTTAAAACACTCACATTCTATTTTGGTCCATGATTTAAAAATAAACTTCATCAGTCCCCATCAGTGGCTTTAAGTTCCCTCTATTGTCTCACTGAAAGTTGGTCCCTACCCCCTTACTGGTAAGCTAGGCTGCCTCCTCTCTGCCTAGGGAAAGCTGGGATTTAGGTGGAAGTAAGGCTGGGAAGAACCAGGAGACACTTTGTCTAAAATACCTTCACCGTGTGGGGAATGAGACACCCTGGGCTTCCAAAGGGCCAGACATCCCCAAAGCATCGGAGATTTAAGTGTTCCTTCTGCAGATTCAAGCATCACTTGGAAGGATGGGTACATTCTTGCCGCCGAGACCCGATCAAGCACAAATCCTGATCTCTCAGCATCTGTGTTTGAACTGAATTTAGAGCATCCACAGTCAAAGCCATGAGGAAGAGCTGCTATCGTGTGAGTGGAGAGCCTGGGAAAGGAGGAAAAGTGCTTACGGATGTGTATGAATCCACTGAGACAGAATGTCTCATAGCAACTTGAGGAAGGAAAGACGTCTTTGGGTTCACAGTTCCAGAGAGATTAGTCCATAGTTGCTTGTTCTACAAACTTGGACAAAATATTACGATGGCAGGGGCACGCAGTAGACAAGAAATAGAAAGAAGGAATTATGGGAAGGGGCCAGAGCAAGATACAGGCTCTTAATGATATATTCCCAGCATCTCACATTTGCCTACCGGGTCTCAGTTTGTACCTTTACTATCCGACAGTAATGCTACCAGATAATCCATCAAGGGATTAGCAGCCCGCTCACTAGGCCAGAGCCCTCATGACCTAACTCCTCTGGAAATGCCACACCCCTTAGGTGGCTCTAATTCCCCAGGTGTCTCCCGATCCCACAAAGCCGACAATGAAAATGAACCATCATCCCTGTTAGGAGTGGGCATGCACATTCTCCTCAAGTCATTTGCAGTCGCCCTTTCCCTGCCACTGTGACAACGTCCCAGACCAGGGAGGAAACGTTTATGTTGGCTCTGAGCTTGAGGGGACAGCCGATAATGGTGGGGAAGTCACGGCATGACCAGGAAGCTGGTGACAGTGCACCTGCAGTTAAGAAGCAAAGAAAAATGGCTAGTTCTCAGCTCTCTTTCTCTTCTGCGTTTAATATAGAATCCCAGCCCGTATAATGGTGCTGCCTTCAGCTGAGGTGGTGCTTCTTCCTTAATTAACCTAGTGTAGACTGTCCCTCACAGGCATGCCCAGACGCTTGTCTCCTAGGTAATTCTAGGTCCTGTTGGGCGGACACTCAATGTTAACCACCACACCAGCATCATGGGTTAAGTTAGACTCCCAGAAGCCCTAAGGTTGAGCCATAACAATGAGTGTGACTTGATTTGTAGACAGGGCTTTTAGGGAAGCAATTAAAGTTAGAGGAGTTATAATAGTGGGGCCTTGATAGAACTTCTGTCCTTATGAGAGAAGGTACAGACGCCAGAAAAGCAGATGGCACATTTCTTCCCCTGCTTTCTGAAGATGCACAAAGTAACCTGGTGAGCCTGTAGTGAGAAGGGGACCATCTGAAATCCAAGAAAGAGGGTGCTCACCAGAAACCAGCTCTACCGCACCTTGAACTTGATTTCCCAACCTTTATAATTATGAGCAAAATAAGCTTCTTATTTATACCACCTCATCTATGATACTCTGTCAGACAGCGCAAGTAAGCTGATCTACCCAGAGGGTAGCCCAAGTTCAAACAGAAATGCCCTGCATCCGCCTTCTCACATGGGCCACCCATAGAAGAAGTGGCCACCAGAACGCATAGCTCTTGCCACTGCACAGCCCTGGCTCCAGACTCACTGCGGGATCTGGCTGGATGCTCAGAACATAGCTAAATAATCAGGAATCAAGTTGGAAAGTTGCAGGTAGACAACCATGGTTGAATCAAAGTGCTGGTGCCCCCATGTGTAAAAGTCAAGCCACATATCAGCTAGCTGTATTCAGGGGCACACAAGTGGCCTTCCTCAGCCATTGGGCAACAGGGTACCCTGCTTAAAGGAGACCCTACAGCTGCCTCTACTGGGCAGGTCTCGAGGAGGACAAGCCACAAGTCATTCTAGGCGTACAAGGTTCAACTCAGCCAGCCCAGCAGCTTCTTGTTTTTACTTTAAATCCCCTGAAGCCCACAAATGCAGTGTCGGGGAACACAAGGGAATTACTGCTACAAAGGCCCAGGAAATGGTCACGTAGTGAAAAGGACTTGGCACAGTGACAGGACCGGTGGAGAGACATCTGCAGGGGTGGTGGCTGCTACTGTTTGATCTGGAGATGGTCACAAGGATCCCCGCTTTCCATAGTAAGTCACTAGGAGGTCAAAAAGTCTGGTTGTGGTCATTCCATGGAGGATGGAGACTGAAAAGGGGCACACTGGGGTATACCTAGGGGCCTGATTTCTCTGCTCCTTAAATTGAGGTCTAGCTCACAAAGGTGTTTCATTTTCAAATATTTATTGAGCGGTGGCAGGCATTGTTATAAATGTTTATATGTCAATTACGTCAATTGACGTTTACAAAATAAAACAGAGATACAAGTAAATGACACAGGACTCTGTAGCCCTGGTTTGGCAACCTAGAAGCAGTCGAGAGGACACTTTAGAAAATAAGAATGTATCTTAAGTAGACTTGAATGTCCCTGGTTCCCAAAGCCACATGCACACATTGTTAGTCAATGTCCACTCTTACCTGTGTCACCAACTTCTCCTGGATTCCATGTCAGTCTCCAACTACATGAGCTGTTTCTGTTATTCACCGTTATGTCATCCAAGGACCACTGAGTGCTAGATCCCGGAAAGTTAACTCAGATAACCTTGAAAACTAGCTCCACTCCCTTCAGGCTGACCTCTGTGCCTCTAAAGGATGAAAATAACACAAATCCTAGCCAGAGACGTTTCCAAGTTAGCAAAGAAGAAGAGACACTTTCTCGGAGTAATTAAGAAACCACATCTCTTGCTCAGTTCTTAGGCCATTCTCTTGGGGCATTGAAATGCCCAGTTTTGGGGGAAGCTCGGAGCAAGCATGGAGTGCTTGCAATCTGAACCTTAGTCCTAAGCACTTCTCAGGACCCTGTTGCTCCTGGGCTGTGAACACAGGCTCACACTAGGCCAAGAGCAGCTTCAGGCACCACCTCCATAAGTCATACCCTACCAGGACACCATAGCCCTCAACTAAGGAAGGATTCCAACGTGGGCAACCAGCTACCATCTGAATAGTTATCCAATATTTATGAGCTAATGTTAACCTACCATGAGAAGCCCAGGGGAGACCCTAGGACAGTCTCAGCCTGTCCTGGACAGGAAGTGAAAATGGAAACATGCCATTCCATTAAGGAGTGAGTGAGTGAGTGAGTGAGTGAGTGTGTGTGTGTGTGTGTGTGTGTGTTCATCCCCACTTAGAAAGGTTGTTGATGACAGCTAGAGGTGGGCACCAAGTTCAGCCAGAGGAAACAGCTGATCTGTGGCAGCCATCAGCAGTCAGGGCGGTCAGCCAGTGTCTGGGAATTGTCAGTGGCGGTGGTACAGGAAATGCATGGTATGGAGTCTCTGGCCTTGCCTGGGGGTGAGGTCATTTCCTTGTTCTCTGCTTACAGATGCAGCTCATCGCCAGTGACTACCTTGGGTGTTAGGATGATCCCAGACCACAGAAATAGCATGCGTGTCAGGATCTGTCTTTAAAATGTCAAAGAGAGAATAAACAAATGTGCTTTGGCTTTTAAGCAATTTCGCACATTTCCATGTTGCCTCTGTGCTGATGGTGACCGCCACACGACATCCCCAGGGCCAAGCTCCTGTCTGCACTCTGTTGCCCTGTTCCTGCCCCAGACGGAGCGTACCCCACACAGGTCTGGCCAGCCTAAGTTGGGCCTTTCTCAAGTTTCCCTCCCTTCGGAGTTCTAAGGCTCACAGCCCCACTCAGCCCCTTTCTCTAATTCTAATCCATCTGCTATTTCCTGCTGCTCAGAGACTCTGGAATTTGTTTCCTTTCCCGTGTCCCAAGTCCAGACCTTTGTCATCACCTTAAACTTGGATTGTTGGGAAATCTCCTCAGGGGTCACTCAGCTTGTTCCTCCCCTCCCAGACTGGCCTCTCCTCCTGATCCTGCCCCCTCTCAGAGTGATGTCTTAGGGCATCTGGGGTTAGCTGGCCCAGCCTAGCTCCAGCTTCAGTGAAATACTCAGTGTGAAGGAAATCGGGCAGAGGATGATAAAGGACACCTGGTTCCCTTCTCTGGCCCTTACAGCTATGGAAAGATGCATGTACCCACATATACATGTATGCACATACCACCCCCCCACAGCAGTTTAGAACAGGGGTTGGAAAGGAGTTACACCCTAGAAAGAACCCAGTCAGGGACTACTGCAATTCTGTACTGGCGCGCCCAGTCCATTTGGACCTGCAGCAAAGAATGTCTGCAGCTGCTATACATGCACACTCAGAAGCATGAGTTCGAATGCATGCAACCCCTCCGTGACACACACACACACACACACACACACACACACACACACACACACACACACACACACACACACACGGGAGCGTGCGCGCACATATGCACCTGGCATCATACTGTAGAAGATATTGTCCTCACTCACAGATGGATGCACCCCCACCTTCACACAGCAGGAGGGTAAATTCCTCAGGTTTGGGCCATCACCAAACAGGAAGAACCTGCTGAATGCAGACACTTTGGGTTGAGGACACTCCTCCAATCACCACAGAGGAAGTCAAGAAGTCTCTGCTTGGTTGCGGGGGAGGCACAGAGACAGCGGACCTGAGACACAGGCTCAGTCAGGTCTGTGCAGAATCTGTTCCAGGGACCACAGGCAAGGGCTGCCAACTACTGTGCCAAGTCCGTGGAGTTTCTCAGTCAAGCAAATTAGTAAATTACTCACATAGCTATCTTGAACTTCTGAAACTGCGGATTTTAGTTTTGCATGTATGGATTTCTCACAAAAAGTTTTCTAGCATTCAGTGGATTTTCAAAGGGGTCTGCGACTTCAAAAAGTCGAAGGCACTTAAATACAGGCATCCCAGGATGTAATCAAGGACATTCCTTTGGAAAAAGTCTCCATATAGCCACACAAGACCAAAAGACCCTGGGAAAATTACCCTTCAGCCCTCAGGGATTTCCTAAGCATTCCTCAGAAGGTGATAACCAATAGGGTTTTGCAGAATGTGTTTCTCTTTGCCAGATCTCAACCAATTGACAGATGGAATGAATGAGGCAGGTCTGTTATGGTTCCCCAGCAAGGTTGCTTTTAATGTAACAGCCAGGGTAATGAGGAGGTTGAGGCCTGTGTTTTATCACCTAGGTGCAAGCATCTCATCGAGAAAGCATCTTGCATTGAGCATTCAACTTAAATTGGATGCCACGAGTGTAAAATTAGAAAACAGAAAGAAAGAAATAGCATATGGGCATGCACAGAGACACATCCGTATCCACAAATACAGATGGATCCTTGACTCAGCCACTTGACTTTAGAACTTCACAATGGCACCTAAACCGTATACATACAATAGAAGGCAAACCTGAATGTTCATCTGTGCCTGGGCTAGTCATACGGACCCCAGTGTTGTCTAGTGGGGCTTGGCAGCAACAACCAGCCACCCCAGTGACCAGTGGGAACAACCTAGGCTTTACAGTGAACTGTATTTCTTGGGTAGATTGAGTGTACTCTATGTATTTTCATGACATAGGGCATTTCCATCTTATGATGGGTTCATGCAGATATAACCCTTTGTATGTCAAAGGAAATCTGTATGAAACCCCAAGTGCTGAAATGTGTATGTGAGCCTTGAAAACAAAACCACCACAGTCTCTCTGTTAGGCTGGCTACCAGGTGCTTTTTATTGTTCGCGGGCCTGGGAGTGCATGGGATGGATGTGATGCAGAGGAATACACACTAAAGATTCTAAAGAGCTACCTTTGCTTTCAGGAAGTTAGTTCCTTCTCAAAATGAATTTTGTTGTGGTCAACATGAGTAAAACCACCACATAAAGACATATGTCTTTTTGGTGATACAGTTAAAAGATAATAAGAAATAACCATCATTGCCTTTTTAAAAAAGTATATACATCTGTTCTTTCACTTTCATGACTAAAATCAAAGGGGAATTTCCTGCTGCATGTCCATGGAGGGCAAACACATCCTAAGAGCATCCCACACAAAGCCCATCAACATTTAAACAGAGCATAGCAATGTTCCCATAGGGCAGTCCAATGTTGGTCTATCATAAACAACCAACTACACAAAACTCCCAGAGAAACCAGTCATGCAGGAGAATCTTTTCAGGCAGAGTAGAACTGCACACACTTTTGTTTTTCTTCCTCTTTTCTGACATTTTTAAACTACACTATTAACCAGGCCACCCCTCCACTCTTTCCAGTCCTGGAAACTGCGACATTCTAGGTTCGCATGTCTAGGCATGCCTCCCCCCTCCCATCTCACCCCACAAGAGGAGGCTGAAATCTTTTCTGGTTTAAATGCACATGTGTGCACATGTATACACTTGCATGTGGAGATCAGAGGATAACCTTGGGCGGGATCCTCAGGAATGTCATCTACCTCCCTTAGGACAGGGTCTGTCAGTGGCCTCAGACTTACTAGGGATCCTCTTGTCCCTGCTTGCTTAGAAAAAAAAAAGCACTACTACCCCTGGCATTTTCACATGGGTTCTAGGGATGGGACTCAGGTTTTCATACTTACGAAGCAAGCATTTGTTAGCCATTTCCCCAGCCCTGAAATAGCCGCCTAAGGAAACCCACATTGTACTCCTTGACTCGTCCGCCCCATTCCAAACACTGTCTATGTGGATTTCCTCGAGACGGGTCTTGGTTATAAGCATCTCCAGGAAGCAGAAGCTTTGTGCCTTGTGCTGTCTAGTTTATGTCAACTTGACGCAAGCTCGAGTCATCTGACAGGAGAGAACTCCGATTAAGAACATGTCTCCATAAGATCAAGTTGTAGGCAAGCCTGTAGGGCATTTTCTTAGTGATTGATAGGGGAGGGCCCGGCCCAAGGTGAGTGCTGCCATCCCTGGGCTGGTGGTCCTGGTTCTATAAGAAAGCAGGCTGAGCAAGCCATAGGGAACAAGCCAGTGAGCAGCACTCCTCCATGACCTCTGCATCAGCTCCTGCCTTCAGGTTCCTGCCCTGCCTGAGTTCCTGCCCTGACCTCCTCTGGTGATGAACAGCGATGTAGAAGTGTAAGTGGAATAAACCCTTTCCTCTCCATCCTGCTTTTGGTCATGGTGTTTGATCACAACCACAGTAACTCTAACTAAGACATCATTACATGATAAACTCCCTACTACCCCGAAGAAATAACCATTTCTTAGGAAGAGAGAGCTTCCCAGCAAATTGTATAGTCCCATTGGTCTATTTTACTCATTCTGGGGTAAAATTCATCTATTGAAATTTAATTTTTCAGTACAGACCAATCCCAACCCTTTGAATGTAGAACCTACCATTCAAAACCATAAGCTGAGCGTCCCTGTGCCATGCTGGGCAGACTCTGACCACAGCAGAGCTACCCCTCTGGAATGGAGTCATAGTTAAAACATAAAAACAGAACAACAAAAACCAACTTGAGATCAAATGGCTAACACAGGAGTCAATCAAAGCAGGGCTGAGAACAAATTTCCCAAAGTAAAGCAAGATGTTGACATGGGTGATCAGCTGCTCATGAAATGAAGGGGTAATTTTTTTTCTTGCCCTCATTTAAAGGTTTCATGTCTGGATCTCATCTGGAACATCCAAGCAGCTTTGGGCCCAAATAGCTGGCATTCCTCTGATAATCCCAGGCCCGTCACCGTCTCTCTGTCTCAGCAATGGGAATTGCACTTTAGCCTTGATTTCAGTGTGACGGACTTTCCCACTTCTCTCACCACAGATAACCCTACCTGCAGTCTTCACGGGGCTTACTCAGAGCCTAACTGCCCTGGGACACCTGCACTGGTCCCTGCTGCCCTTGAGTGACAAGTTTGGTCTCTGGACAAGAGTGCAAAGGCGGCTTTGGGCTGGCTTGCTCTAAGTGGCCAAGACAGCAGCAGCCCAAACGCCCCTCCTGGCCTGTCTCTGGGTGTAAGCATGGCCTGCTCCATTCCTGGGGGAAATGGGCATCCCAAACACAGCTTTCAGAACACTTTGATCCTCCTGTTCAACGACATGTGCCCATAGGCAGCCAGTGAGCGACCGTGAGAGACTCTGACCCACCGAGGATTGTCTCAAACCCATCTATGACTGCGGGTGTTGTCTGATGCTAAGAGCATGGGAAATATGCTTCTGCGAGCAGAGCGGACTAGAAAGCCGTGGTTTCTAGTGCAGTCTGGTCTCCCATGGGGATTCTTTGGGAATGAAGTCAATGATTCATTTCCTTTTGGGCCAGCAGATTCTAAGAGGTTGAAGAAGGGAGACTGTGGACAGAGGTATCTGGATCATCCTTTGCCACTGGCTCCCTCAGTGCCTGATACCTCATTTGGATATGTGCCTGATACCCACACCTCAAAGAGGTGAGGAACAAAATGAGTCCTATGTATAAATCACATTTTATGTAGAAACACTTGAAAAATATAATCTGGTGCTACAGTGATTTTGATCAAGTCTGATTTTTTTTTTCTAAAGCAAAAGTATTCCTAAACCTTGGGTTTGTGCCATGAAGCAGAGAATGGCTTTGCAAGTATAGGAAGCTCCAGGTGCTGGTGTGAAACTGGGTTGAGTCTCAAAATGCCTTTCTCAGTGTGGTGTCAGGGAAACTGAAGACAGAAGCATGAGCAACCAGGCACCACACTTCTTAACACCAGGGACTGTTCTCTTTATATAGCCTTGGCTGTATGTGTGCGTGCGTGCGTGTGCGTGTACGTGTGTGTGTGTGTGTGTGTGTGTGTGTGTGTGTGTGTGTGTGTGTGTGTGTGTTTTGCGGGGGAGGGGATGCATCTCCAAGAGTTACCACATGCCCACTGGAATAGCCACAAATTAAAACGTTTGGAAACACACTGTGCCTCTCACTCTTGCTCTGGTCTCCCTTGCCCAATTTTAACTTATCATACAAACTTATTTTCTTCAAAGACAAGCACAAATGCCTCCTGACATTGTTACATGCCCCAAATCTCCTTGCTATCTGCCAAAGTACTTGGACACATCATCTAGAGGCCCCTGCAGGCCATTTCTGCCTGGGTCCTTGTATTTTAAGCACAACCACTGAGCCCTAAGCTAACTGAGGGGGAATATGGTCCTTTACAAAATGCTTTCAGACTTGGAAGTAGGAGACTTCAAACAAAACAAAAAACCACACAAGGACATTTACTAACACTAGACACATCATATATACAGAATGTACCCCTTGTAAACATCACACATTCCCCTCTTGTCTGAGGTTAAGGCATTGTCCAGTCTTAGGCTTTCTATGTATTTGATCAAACCCACTTCTAAACATGAAATTAGTCTCCTGGGACAGAAAATACGTTTGTCAAGAATGGATATTAAATCTGTAACTAGATGGGGGGGGGGCTTGTCTTGGGGATGGATTAATGTTTCTGAAACATCCTTCCAAAGAGAAAAAGAATAAGATGTCCCATATGCAACAGGAGAAAACATCTAGGTTTTCCCAGCAAAATGTCATCTAGCCTAGGCAATCCAGTGAGGGAAAGAAGAGTCTTCTAAACAAATGACGGTGGGTGCAAGAAGACAGACTTAGATGCCCATCACTGAAGATGCGAAAAAGAACTCCAAGAACAGCACAGTTCTGAACAGAGGAGTTAGAAGCGAGAGACTCTCAGAAGAAACCATGGATGGAAATCTTTGCAACCTCGGGCTACACAGCTACTTCTTAAGTATAATAACAAGACTATAAACAATAAGATAAGATCAAAAGCCTTATACTTCAGGGAATGCTATCAAGAAATGGAAAAGAAAATCCCCATAATTACAGACTACATTTACAAATCATTTCTTTGATCAGGAACATCTGTCAACCTACCTGTCAATTTATCACAAAGGTATTCAACATCACTATCAGGGAAAGAAAAGTCAAAGCTGGGAATGGTGGCTCACACACCTACACTCCCAGGATTTGGGAGGCAGAGGCAGGAGGATCAGGAGTTCAGGGCCTTTCTAGGCTACAAGGTCAGTTGAAGGCTATGCTGTGCTACAGGAGACCCTGTCACAAATAAAGAAGAAAAAAAAAAACCCAAACTACATAAAGACAGCACTTCACATCCCCCAGAATGACTTGAATTAAAGAGGGATGGTGGCCAGTATTTGGAGAAACTGAACCTTCTCACATTGCTCGTGGGGATGTGAAATGGTGTAGGCACTCAGGAATACAGCTCAAAATGTGAACTATAAACAGAGAGGTACCACATGACTCAGTGACTCCTCTCTCAGTTATAGATCCAAGAGAAGTGAAAATTTGCCCATTGAAAACCTCGTATGCAAATACTGCTGAAGCATTACTTGAGAGTCAACATAAGGGGAAAAAGAAATAAACTCGAATATCTACCCACTAAAGGAAGGAACAATCAATAAAACCCAGGACTGTAGATGAAATATCCAGAATAGACAAATCCACAGACATGGGAAGCAAATTAGTGGTTGCCTAGGGCTTGGCAAAGGGAAGGCAGGGTGACTTCTAACAGGAACAGGGCTCATTTCTGGGAAGATGAAAATATTCAAAATTAAATTATGGTGATGGTTGTACAACTTCACGGTTACACCAAACAACACTGAAGCATATATTTAAACAGGTGAATTTTATGGCACGCAAATTGTACTTCAAAAGAGATGCTTAAAATCTCATCAAGCCACCAAATTTTCTTTAAAACAACATTCCCTTTTTATTACAAGAGTATAGCATAGTAGATATTCAAAAACACTAAAGAACTTAAAACAGATATACAAAACCCTCTCCTAACTCCACCTCTATACAATGAGAGAATTTTGTTGTCTTCAATGGGGCTCTTCCCATTGCATCCCTGAGTCTCCATCTAAGTCAGATACCAAATGGCTCCCAGCACACTCAGGACCCCCGAGACTCATCTTCTCGGTGGGCTTAGTCAGTATCCTCAGTGGCTTAGAGGCAGGCCGGGAGAGAAACCAGAGAGAATTTGTGGCAAACTTTGACAAGAAAGTGTGACTGCTTTGTGGTCTGGAGATGCAAAGAGAAGAGTAATTCTGACTACTCTAAGGAGAATGGGGGGGGGCCCTTCATCTGAACAGGGGTCCCCAGGAACTGGCAGAGATCTGCAGGCATTCTACATCACCGATGCTCCTTTTATGCAAGAAGACAGAAACAACCATTTAATTCTCCTGTCAGCCTTCCCATCACTCCTTCTATCTTCTACTGAGCATTCACATTCCAGCATTTTAAATCATATGTGCCAGAGGTTGGGACCAGCAACCTTGAATCCCATTGTCTCATAAGGAGCTTAGGAGGCAAGTATAATTATTCTTCCCATTTTTCAAGAGAGGAAACTGATATGTCCATGTACATATGACCTTGGGTCCCGAGTGTCTGTGTATTCCTAAAGTGTTACCATGGTGATTTCTGACACACACAATCTTATCATCAGTCCATCCCCTCAGTTCCTTATCTAACAAGGAATATCATCCTGACAACTTGAAACTTTGACCTTGACCATTCTTCATAGTGGAAAACAGACATCAGGGTATCAGGCTTCTCTGTCAATCTACTCCTGGACTAGGGAGGCAAATCCTCCTGGTTCAGTAAGCTGAGGTTCCCCCAGGGACTGCCCCATTTTTTCTAATTCAAATCCACCTCAGATATGGGTGAAACTCCTGTTTTCCCTGAGCCATTTGCTGGGAAATATTCCAACACAGAAATCAGTGCAAAGAACAAAAAACGAAGTCTAGTCTCTTTCCTCCACTCACACCAATAAGTGGTCACACTTTATTAGCTGTTTTTTCTGAAATGTAATTCACATTCTGAGATGTAAGGTGTGTACCTTAGGTTCACTCTTTTAAAGTGTACAAAATCAAAGGCTGTATTCTTACAGAGCTATGCAACCATCACCATGATCTACTTTTAGAATATTTTCATCACTCCAAAAAGCAATCCTACGTTTACGGTCATCACTTCCTGCTCTTCCCCAGTCCCTCTAACTACAAATGTGCTTTCTGTCTGTGGACTCACCTGGTTTGAAAATCCCATCAACATCAGGTGACACGATATGTAGTTCTTTTTGCCTGGTTTCATTCACACAGCAACATGTTTTCAAGGCTCAGTTTTTTTGTAGTATGTACTAGCAATTTTTTTTTGAGACAGGGTTTCTCTGTGTAGCTTTGGAGCCTTTGCTGGAACTCACTCTATTGCCCAGACTGGCCTCGAACTCACAGAGATCCTCCTGCCTCTGCCTCCCAAGTGCTGGGATTAAAGGCGTGCGCCACCACTGCCCAGCTCATGTACTAGCATTTCTTGCTGCCAGGTAGCATTTCACCCTATGGTTGGATATACCAGGATTTATGTAGATGTTCATCACACAAGTGACATTCAGCTATTTCCCTTTGGGGACTATTAGGAACAATGCCCTATGATCACTCATGTACAAGTCTCTCCTGAACCTGGTTCTCTTAGGGGTAGCCTAGAAATGGAAATGCTGGATCATATGGTAACTCTGTTTAAATTTTTGATGAACCAAGGTTATGGCTTTTAGTTTCCATTATCTCTAATTTGATGAACAAATGTAAATGTGTGTTTCTTAAAATTGGCGTGTAAGATGATTGCCAACCTTATCAATTAAACTAATAGCTCTCCCCTGTTTTTCTTCTTTCAGGGGTGGACTGGGTGAGATTCTAGGAACCGAACTTAGGGCCTGGACTTGTGCACATTAGGAAGTGATCTACCACTAAGCTATGTCCCAGCTCCAGACAGCTTCTCAGAAAGCCTAAGAGGACGCAGGAGGTGTGTCGGCAACACTGAAGATTTGTATCAATAAACATTGGTCCACTTTGTTTTTATTTGTTCTGTAACAGTGATACAAAGGTATCTCATTGACTGAAGACTTTTGTGTCCTGGATAAAGTGTGGTTAGAATATGAGTTGCTCCCCAATGTGGTAGAGTTAAGAGGTGATGGGGTCTTTAAGAGGCGGGGCTTAGTACAAAGTGATTAGGTTATTGGCCATCATCTTAAGAAGGCACTATTGCCGATCTCTTGGGGTGACATAGTTTCCCGTGAAAATAGGCCATTGTTAAAAGAGGGAACCTGACTTCTGTGCCTCTTTACTCTCTGGATCACCATGTAATCCCTCTTTCTTGTTTGTGGTCCTGTCTGCTATGAGCAGACACAGCCAGGAGGACCCCTGCCAGAGCCAGCGTCAGCGTGTGACATCAAGGACACTGGTCTCCCAAACCTTTAAATAAACATTTTATCAAATAAATTCTCACATTTGTGTGTGTGTGTGTGTGTGTGTTAAAGGAGGTCTGCCCTGAATTATTGACTCCAATATACCTACATCTCTCCTTTAAGTATGGTATATACGTTTTCCTTAGTTCTAGAATGAGGAATACACTATCTCAGTCATGACTGAAGACCCAGTACACAATCTATCCATGTCCTTCTTAGCCATCACAAGTCTTTCTGGAATGTTGTTTCCATGTTTAAGTGCCTCCAGGTTTGTTTACATGGAGGTCCGAAGGCTAGTGTGAACTTGTTCAGAATTTCACCTGCTTCCAGATCCCCAAGCTTCTGTTAACAGTGCCGACACAAGCCTGCCACCATCCCCACCCTCACCCCTAGCTGATTCTGCTTTTGCTAAACAGATACCTTCAGTACTTCGGAGTCTCTGAGAAGCCATGCAGCTCTGGGGATGCTGAGCCACCTTGCAGAGGCCAGTTAAGACCCTACACACATATGGTGACCCAGTCGACCATAGGACTTGTGTGTACCTCCACCAGATACTGTAGTAAGCCAAACTATGCCTCCGCCTTAGGTTCTTTGATGTCAGTTTGATCTCACTGCTGAAACCAACCCAGCAATTCACATCATGCCTACTTCTTTGTAGCTACCCTAGACCCAGAGACTCAATGTAGACTATGCTATAAACACCTGAACTTATCTTGGAAAGGAAATAGGGCGCCAGGTAACCACTGTGGAGGTGCCACACTGGGCAGACAACTCAGCAGTAAGTCTGGGCACCTGGCTTTCGATTGTTCCTAATACCAAACTGGCAGGCAAGCCAGATGCTCCTGCCAGCTCACTTGGATCAAAAGGACCATGACACGTCAGAACACAAAGACCTGATAAGAACAAGGGTGGCTTTGTTCTGCACTGTCCTTTGAAAACCCTGGCAGCTTTTCCCTGGAGAAGGCTAGTCTACTCAGCCTTGGTGCCAAGCTAGCAGAGCATGGGCCGGTGACATGTTCCCTTAGGCGGCCTCTTCACACCAAGCACATGGGCTTGGGACATTCTCATTGCACTGGAGGTCTAACCTTCTACTTTGGCAAAGTTTGGACATCTTGGGCAGGGAGTGCATGCAAGGGCTGAGTCACGTATGGGCAGAGTCATGGAGGCAAAATGCTCTGGGTATGCCAGCCTTGCCTCAATGAAAAATGATTCTCTCCAAAAGCCAAAAGGCCCAACAATGAGAAACAGCCTTGTAGGGCAAGAGTTACTAACTCAAATGTTCTAGGGACCTGGCAAGTGTCTTCAGGTAATTGCTTATATAATGGTCTTCTGTTGTAGATAAACTCTGATGAGATTTTTTTCCTTTTTCTACTTATGTATGTGTGCTTTTGTATTTTGCATGTGCATGGATATACATGCACATGTGTGTACAAACATGTAGAAACCCAAGGCTCATGTCAAGAATCATCCTCCATTGCTCTTTGACCTAATTTATTGAGTCAGGGTCTCTCAGTTAAACCCAGACCTCACTGATAAGGCTAATCTTGCAAGCCAGCTTGCTCTGGGGGATCCCCAGCCTTCACCTTTTGATGCTGGTGTTACAGGTGGACTGCCAGGCCCCCCCCCCCCCCCCCCCCGGCATTTATGTGGATTCTGGAGATCCGAACCCTGGTCCTCACGTTTGCACAGCCAATGCTCTAACCACTGACCCATCTCTTCTGGTCCTTTGAGGACATTTTAATGACAAAAGGCTGTGTTCTGTGATTTAATGTTACAAAGGATTATACTCATATTTTTTCTATTCTTCACTTTCCACATTTTTGATAAGGCTTTGAATAAAGAAACTCATCCATTTCCTCTCAGTTGGCCCCACGGAGAATAACAGCACAAACTTGAGGGAAATGGCTATTACCACTTAGCATCAGAGAAGGGAGGTGAGCAGAATGGTGGGAACAAAGGCAAGTTGGAAACTATGTAAAGGGGTAGCCATCAATGTAGCAACAGGAGCTCCCTACAGAGATGTAGGCCTGAAGTGGCTAGATCCTTCCAAACAGCAACATGTGTCCACAAGGGCATGTTTGTCTTAAATATCAGAAATGAAACAAAAATAAGCTTGTGGCTGATGCAGCCCTGGAGTAACCAGTCTGTTGCTTTTGCATGGGTACGTGCCCACCTCTAATCCAGGGCCCCTGTACAGTCCTAAGCACCTGTCATAAGGCCAGTAATGTGACCTTGCCTTCCTAAGATATCAGGAGCTGGGCAAAGAGCCAGGCACCCAACCTAAGGTGAATGAGGGCTCCAGCAAGTGCTGCCCTGGTGGCCCCTGCATGTAGGGATGTCTACACTGACCACAGGCTATGCGATTACACAATGAGGACATCAGACCCGAGCCTGAGAGAATGATGAGCACCCTGCCTCCTGTCATAGTTGGAGCGGGGGAGTTCATGGAATTTCCACCGAAACCAGACATTTATCGTAAGTGCTGACCAGGGTGAAAGAACTGTCTGAAACACACACAGGGTCACTCTGTCATCTCCTACCGAGTCACTACAAAGTCTCAAGTTGGGGAGGGGGTGCAGACTTGAAAGGGAGTTAAGGGAGAAAATGCTGGCTATTGTGGAGGTAAAACACTCTCTTGGCTTATAAGTGCCCAGTTCTTCACAAGGCCATTGTTTGCCGGGCAACCCCTCAGATCGGCCTTACCCTTTCGGCTGGATTAGATTTCCAAAGACTTCCAGGGACACAGAATGCTTTGTCCAGTACTGGAACTCCAGGAAGGGGGGCTCCCTCAAGTTACAGAGAGCCTGAGGGGCCAGCTCAGGGCTCTCTACAATTCTTCTACTTGCTAGGGATGGGCCACCCACAGATTTGAGGAGCAGGCAGCTAGGGAGGCTGTGAAACTAGCCAGGCGACTTCAAGAATCCTACAAAGGAGCCACCACATTCACCTGGACTGAGGAACCCCAGAAGCAGCACCTGGGGGCAGGTAGTTTGGATTCCAAAAGAGATCTGTTTCCTTCCATTTATAGCAAAAGACACAGTCTTGGTGGCTCCCCTGTTGGAAAAACATTTACTTGTCATAGCATAAGCCTTCTGAGGGACAAGCAGGGATTTTACAGAGCTGTAAAAATCCTTCACTTCTCCTTTCATAGTTGGAGAACACACAGAATCATTCTCACACCTGAAAATGCCTATGGTTTCATCAAAGTAGCCAAGTGTCTGGGCATTGCTCATGGGAGGATCCAGGAGGGAATGAAAACCTAGAAGAGATTCCCTAACAGCTCAGAGACGAATCTGGACATGGAGGGCTTAGAGCACAGTGGCCACTGCTCTGAGCAACTGCTCCACGATATAGAATGATCTCAAGCCAGTTAGGGAGGACCAAAGCAGAGGAACACTGGGGCAGCCCATCAGCTCAGCAGTCAGGACAGGGCTTGCATCCCAAAGGTATGGAACCCTAGAAATCCAGGCATGTAACACCAGGAACATGTATTTGTACCCTCCACAGTAAGCCACCAAGTGAAAGCTTCTAATGCCATTGAACTCGTGGTGCAAAGAAACATGCACGAGAAAAGACTGGCAGTGGAGGCCCCGTGACAGTTTTAGCAGCTTTATAAGACAAGGAAGAGGGCTTAAGCTAGCAAGCTTGCTCTTATTGTCATGTGACTCTGCATGTTGTGCTGTAGCAAGAAGTCCCTTACCAGGCGTAAATAGCACATTCTCAGATTCCCAAGCCCCAGAACTTTAACCCCAAACAAGCTCTACTATTTACAAGTTACCTGGCCTTGGGTAGTGTGCTACAATAGAAACAGGTCTTAAAGTGATTAGTAAGTGTACTGGCCCTTAAAATATGGACTTGCATCAAGGGAAGAGGAAGGCTCAAGTGGATGGGTGATCAGAGTATGGTCCTGAGAAAATGTGGATGATGGCCAGGCCCAGGGAGACATCCTGCTATGAGTGACCACAAGAAACCGAGAAACATGTACATGCTGGCAAAGGCACACCACTGAGATACCACTCTCATGAAGCTCTGGTAAGGGCTGCATTCCTCGGGGAGCTGTAGGGCCCTGTGTCAAAGTGAAGTTGGGGTGACCTGTATGCTTTGCAGCCTGGGAAGGAGCCGGTGGCTCACCAGCTCTCTCCATTCCTGGCCTTCTTGCAGGTATATGGGAACTTGAGGTAGATTTGGCACATCCGCATCACGGCCCGTCCCTGCCTGCCTGAGACTACAGGGAGGGAAGTTGGGTGGTGCCCCCAAGAGTAGCTGCTGCATCCACTATCCACTGCTATTCCTGCCTTCTCTGCACCCAGCATTGGTAGCAGGGAGACTGAAGTTGTGACCAACCTTGGCTGCAAGCTCCAGATGGAGCACGGCTCTTAGGAATCATCCCTTGATTACTCCAACATGGCAGCTCACCATGTCCTCAGCAGGCAAGGAGAAGCCCATGTATAGTAAAGTTCTGAGCAGCCCAACAGTAAGAGAACAGGACACAAAAGGTCATTTCAGGCCACGAGACTCTCTTCCCACTAAATCTCACTCCACCCATTCCAGGTGTTGAGAGAAGAGATGGCTGTGAGCCAGGCTTCCATAGGCCACTGTTCCAATTCTGCTCTGTAGTGTGAGTCTCATCTATGCCTTCCCTTGAAAACTTCAGCCTTGGAATTTCTGCTGACATCCAGGCCCATGGGGACAGCCACATTCATTTCAGTGGCTTTGGCCTCCTTGAGAAGCAGCAGTATGTTTTAAAAGCTGGTACTCAGCCTTCACACAGGCAGAAGGGCTGTGGATTAAAAACTATAGTAAAGCTGTTCCCTCTAAACTGATAGAATCCACTCTCTTGGACTGTTATCTAGATAGCCCAATGTCAGTTGATCACATAGCACGATGCAATGTCCAGAGGGGAATACACGTTCAGTCAAAGCTGCCCACTCCATGCCTAATAACACACGCACACCAGCAGGGCCACAGGAGAAGCAGACACCATGTCCCCTCCACCTGACCAAGGGCAAGCAGCTTCCTTTGAAGACTAGACAGGGACAGGGACAGTAGCTTAGCGGTTACAGTGCCTGTTCTATAAGCCTGGGGAACCAAGTTATATCCTCAGAGCCTTCACAAAAAAGCTAGGCACGGAGACCCGTGTCTGTCATCTGAGTGCTAGGAGTTAAAGATACACAGATCCCTAAGGTTCATTGGCCAGCCAGTATGGTGATATTTTATTTGTACTGAAATGTGATTTTATTTGTATGTTAATAAATAAAGTTGCCCGGGGGTCAGAGCTATTAGAGCCATAGCAAAAGCTGGGCGGTGGTGGTGCACGCTTTTAATCCCAGCACTTGGTAGGCAGAGCTAGGTAGATCTCTGTGTGGTCAAGGATACAGTCAGCATTGAAGACTCACGCCTTTAATCTCAATACCAACCATGGAAGACCTGGAGGTCTGTACAGACAGGCAGTGATGAGGCGGTCATGTGGTTGGGTTCACAACCAATGAGAAGGCAGAACAGAAAGTCTTTATAAAGACAAACACACAGGAAGTAGTTCTCTTGGCTGAAGAGGATCACTGAAGCAGG
The DNA here is from genome assembly GCA_902168325.1 of Peromyscus nudipes. Taxonomy (NCBI): domain Eukaryota; kingdom Metazoa; phylum Chordata; class Mammalia; order Rodentia; family Cricetidae; genus Peromyscus; species Peromyscus nudipes. Next base: position 28,989 of record CABHPH010147117.1, on the reverse strand, counting down.
AAGGGTAAGGCTCTTAGCTCTGACCTCTTGGGCTTTTATCTTTACATTGGCTCTGTGTTTCTTATTTAATAAGACGGTTACTTCTACAAGCCAGTTAGCTTATCCTACTGTGTGAGCTCCAGGCTAGTGAAAGTCGCTGTTTCAGAAATAAACATGAATGGTTCCTGAAAAGCAACACCCAAGGTGAGTCTGTGCACGTGCATCACACACACACACACACACACACACACACACACACACACACACACAC
>CABHPH010147117.1:0-28729 GCA_902168325.1 Peromyscus nudipes | reverse complement strand
ACACACACACACACACACACACACACACACACACACACACACACACAAGTGCACGTGCACACGTGCACACTTATTTACTCACCACAGTAAACAGGAACGTCAAGGAACCCTCCCAGTGGTGGGGTACTAAACACCAGGGAGGCGTTGACACTGTCCTCCAACGACAGGCAAACGCTGCTTTCCTAGCTAGAACCAGATTGTGGCACAAACGTCACCTGAAATAACCAATGTGGAGAAGAGGCAACTATGCCAGCCTCCCTCCCAGGCCCAAGCAGACAGGCTGGCACAGTATCTGTCAGCTCCGACTCATTCCGCTCCACATCCAACCATCCAGCCAAGGCTGAAGCTCTAGAAACATCCTGGCCAAGCCTGCATAAGCTTAGACAGAGCATATTAACTTAGAAAATAGTCGAAGAAGAACACAAATACATCCCAGGGGGTGCTCACAGAGGCCACCCTCAGGGTACCCATTCTTCACGGCGGCCTCAGAGTGATTCCCAGGTTGCTCTAAGGCCCATCCAACAAGTGTCTGGGGAGGAGGGCAGGCTAAACGCTAACAGATCCTCACGTGTTAACTTTCGTCAGATGTTGGTACAGAGTTGGAGGGGAACGTCTATGACAGGGAGGCCCAGAGGTCAGTGCCAAACCCACTAGAGAGATGCATCTGAGGCCTGTAATGGCTCCAGAGACCAAGCAGAGGAAGGACTAGGTTGTGATTGGAATGGTCTTCCAACAGCACACTGGCCACAAGGTTCCCAAAAGATAAGGGAGTCTAACTGGCCAGGGGCATTTCCACAGCATCAGCCTTAGGCTTGCCCACTGAGCTAGAAAGAAGTGACTAGAAGCTAACACTGCCTTCAGTTCAATAGCTCAGCAGATGCTTAAAAGGGGGACTGTGTTTTAAAGGCAAGGTTTTATTGCTTTCACGAAGGTGCCTCACGGATAACTAGAACGCTCAGAAGAAAGATAAGTACAAAAATAGTTACACACCCACATGTACACAAACACGGACATTCATCTTACCCTGAGATGCAAAGCCCACTGTTTATAGCAAACACCCCCAGACACAGGTGGTATGACTCTGCCTGGGGACCCAATTAGGAAGCCATCACTCTGTCTCCCAGCAGCCAGAAGACAAGAATGGTCCACAGGGAGGAAGGGTGGGATTAGTAACATAGCAAGGTAGGTCTTGGAAGGCAGCCATCCTTCCCTCCGGGCGCTGAGGAACTCTGTTGGCACCAAAAGGAACTGTGCTGTTAGAAACCCTTCCCAGTGGAATGCAGACTGAACGCCCGCACATCCCAGGGCACAAACAACCCCAATCAGTCTTTAAAACAAACACTTCCATCGGGGTAACTGAAGAGCAGCGGTGTGCCTTGTTAATTCCAAGGCTGGGTCATGCTATGGCCTGTGATGCTTGAAGTTTTGAACTCATGCCACTTATCAAAGACAATGAAATCCTCAAGGCACATCTACTTATCATCAAATCATCCAATGGAAAGTTTAATTGGGGCTTCAGTGATATGCCTCTTGGCAGTAACCCCTGCGTCTCACTCTTTGGCTTATTCTTATTTTATTAAAGGCATTTCCCTGGGTGCCTATGGTTCTTATTTCATAAACCAGCAGCCACTGGCACTCTCCAGACAATAATCACCTTCTCACAGGAACACCAGGCACTTCTCATACCCTGGGCCCAGTAGGGCTGAGGGAGGAAGATCTAGCCAATTACTGTTGGCAGTGATGTCCGTCTCCTCTGACCACCTGTGAGCTGGCCGCTTTTGCCTGGGCTATGTGAGCTGATGTCTGAATGGGATTTAAAAAGGACTGATGTCACACTGTCATTTCCCAGCATGCCCAGCGTTGTCTTAGAGCTGGGGGCAGTTCTGCATCACTTGCTTGGCTGGGCAACTCCAGGCTCTTCCTGAACTCATGGAATCTTGTCCAAAAGGGTCTCCTACTGTTTACTGCTTCCTTCTGAACCATGCAGGCACGCTTCCTGGCCTCAGAGTCCTCCCTAATGGTATTACATCATCTTACAGCCATTCTGGAGAGAGCTGAGTGATCTCTAGTCAGTCCTCCTCACTTTTCTTCCTTTGAGCCCAACTCGGGCTGAGCATAGACAAAAAATAAACACTTGGCACCCTTCTTCTTCTCTGTCCTCACACCTAATTCCCAGACCTTCATTTTACGTATAAATTAGACTTATTCCACAACTTAGCAGATTCACAAAATGAATGGGGGTGACCCCAACCTCACTTGGATTGTCTTCCGAGCCCACAGATGAAGTAACGAAGAAACGGTATGTTCTAACCCATACAGATAGAAGAACTGGGTGGGGCTGGAGCACCTGGCCCGTGGCAGCTCCAGACTCATTATAAATCTCAGACTATGGAACTTTCTCAGGAGAGCCAACACAAGCTGACCAGCTGTAAAAAGCAATCCACCTCACTAGGACCACTGCCTACAGGGAGTCACAGAAGAGGTTGGCCACTCTGGGGCCACTTCCACACTCTGAGTCCTCATTCCTTTCCCCAGGGTTAGATGAGACTAAAGGCTTGGTGTGGACCCAGGCTCTAGCAGTCTGAAGGGTAAAAAGTGGCTTGGGACATGTACTCACATATTGCAGGACTAGTATCAAGTCACACAGATGGGCTAAACCTCTTCCAACAAGACAGTTTTCCTCTCAATCAAAATACACCTGTGGGATGGAAGCATCGGGTCCCTTCCATCTTTCCTACCTCAGAAAGCCATGGCACGCCACTGCTCAGTGCCTCTGGGTAAACTGTACAAGTCACCCGCCCCCAACACAAGCCTGTTTCCTGAGTAATGGGAATGACTTGGCCCTGAAACCCACATTGACTGTGTGTCCATGTCTGACCCCACTAAAGTCCTCAAGGCAGGTCTTGGTGTGGAGACACTGGGTTAGGCATGTTTTAAGAACTGTTGTGTATATTCATTGCCCAAGGTCTCAGAAGGGCACATTCTTAACCCTGGTGACTCACTCTCTGATCTTGGCTTCCAAAGGGAAGGTGTGTGGATTACTTTTCTTATCCCTGTGAGCAAATACATGATAAGCAGCAGTTTCAGGGAGGTAGGGTTTATTCTGGCTTGCAGTTCTAGGTGATCATTCCACGGTGGAGGGAAGCCGTGGCAGCAGGCAGGGGAGGTAGGTTGAGTTGGTTCCATGGCATCCACTCTCAGAAAGCAGGAAGAGATGAATGCTCACGGTCAGTGCACTTTACCATTGTGTTCAGCCTAGGACCACAGCCCAGGGAATGGTGCTGCCCACAGAAGGTAGATCTTCCCACCTCAGTGAACCTAATTTACATCTAAGAGCCATAAGTTTTCTCTGGTCCTATGGAATCTCTCCAACCCACGTCCCACAGCCGCTTGGTCCCAAACAAACACACACAGGCTTATACCATTTTAAAACTATGGGCCATAGCAGGGTTCCTGCTAGCTAGCTGTTATATCTTAAATTAACCCATTTCTATAAATCTATACTTTGCCACGTGACTTGTGGCTTACTGATACCTTTACATCTTGCTTCTCCTGGCGGCAGCTAGCAGCGTCTCCTCCCTGTCTTTCTCCTTCCTCTCCCTCTAGTTAGAATTTCTGGCTACACCACAGGCTAATTTAAACTATATAGTCCTTCAAGGACTGCCCAGAGGCTTGTCCCTTAGGTAATTCTGGAACCTGTCAAATTGACCATATTAACCATCACAGATGGGATCAAAGATTTGATAAATACCAGTGAAATATGAAGTTTATTTACTTATTGTATAAAATGGTATCAAGAACTTCCTTGGGAAGTTATCGCCTTCTTCCTTTTGTAAAACAGTAAATCAAGAATCAGAAAAGGGACTGTAAAGTCCCTAGAAGGTAACCAGACTGGCACTGTCTCAACATCATTGTCATGGAAATAAACATGTTAATTGGCTTCCCATTCTTACAACAAATCAGAGATTAATTTATTTGTTGGCATGAAAAGATTTAATTTCTGGTTCATGGCTTGAGTTTATCATTGCTTGGTCTTGTTGCTTTGGGCCTGTGAAAGGATAGGACATCTTCAAGGGACAATGTGACCAAGAGGACCTCATCACCTAATGGCAGAGAGGAAGCAGAGAGAGAGAGAGAGAGGGGAAAGGGCCAGGATCCAAAAATCCCCTTCAAGGGCACTACCTCAGTAAACTAACCTTCCTCCAAAAACCTACCTCCTAAAGATTCTGCCAACTCCTGACAGGGCCACAGGCTGAGAACTGAGACTTCAATGCCCAGGCCTTGGGATATTTAAGGACAAAGTGACAGTAGTAATCAAAATTATTTGTTTGATAAATAGTAGCATCTCTCGTGTGCTCGTTGCTGAAACACAGAAGAGAATGTGAGGCTCGCATTCTATCATAGATTTGGTGACGGTCCCTGTGGAGTGGAAAGGCTGCTTCTGTCTCATTTGCTGGATACTGTCTGAAGAGAGACCCAAGGGAGGGAAATAATGAGGCCCAGAGATGTTAGGAGAAGAGCCTGCCATACCCAGAACAGCAACAGGGAGGCACAAGATAAAGACAAACTCAAGGAGGAGGACTAAGGAGAAGGTCAGTGTGGCTGGGGCAGGCAGCCCAGGGCTCATGAAGCATGGATTAAAGTCAGTAAAGGAGTCACGTGATTTGGGGTCATACCTGTCTCAGGGTTTCTTCTAAATATGCTAGAAATCTACTGGAGGATTTGAGCAAGGAACTTGTGTTACTTGACTACGATTCTTAAATTTATTTATTTATTTGCTTATTTATTTATTTGTGTGTGTGTGTGTGTGTGTGTGTGTGTGTGTGTGTGTGTATAAGCGTATGCCATGCATATCTGAGGGGGCCAGAAGACGGTGTTATAACATCCAGCTGGAGTTACAGGTGGTTGTAAGCTGGTCACTGTAGGTGTTGGGAAATGAACTCTGGGTGCTTTGGAAGAGCAGTGAGTGTTCTCAATTTCAGAGTCACCTCTCTAGTGCCCAGATTTAGACTTTTGAAGTCACTCCCTAGCTGCCATATACACTATTGAGAAGGCTGTGGTGGGTGAAGAGACCTGGCAGGTGAGGCTAAGACAGCTTGGACCTGAGGAAATGGCGGATGTGGTTCAAGGGAGCCTCAGTAACAGATTTTGAAGTTATGTGCCCATCCCAGCAGGAACGAAGGTATTCTAAAAAGATACTCATGCCCTTCCTTTTGGACATGAGACTATTGAACAATGATCTCCAATAAATTGTAACTGCCCCAGGAATCTCATGCTAGTGCAGCCAGAAAAGGAACTTATCTCTGGGAAAGAGATCTCATGGAGTTCTGACCACTTCTTAAATCACTTCACAGAAGAGCCTGGAGCTGAGATGGTGCGGGTCAGTGGTGGGCAAGCCGATGCATCAGACAGGGCTGCTTAGCTACGTACACCTCTAGCTTTCTGCTTAAGCCTCATATTGGGACCCAGAAAATGGACTTGGGGTGGGGGTCACTCGTTCTCTTTATTTGTCCTTCTTTCCAATGTGGCCATTTTGAATAAGTCTCCCTTTCTGCTTTTCACCACTGAGTGCCTGTTTAATTGGCTCATTGGGGACAGGTGGCTATACCTAGCTAGTGAGGGTTGCCAGGGTGCAGGTGCTGACCCCGACAACACCGACGACCAAGCAGGCAGGAATGGGTGGTAGATTCAAAGCATTTATCGGGCACCATCAGCAATAAAGCCAACAGAACGTCTGTTTAACTACTGCATTTTGTTTTTGCAGTACTGGGGTAAGGATCAAATCAGGGGCCTTGAGCATGGTGGACAAGCCTGTGACACACACAGAGCCATACTCCCGGGCACTAAACAGTTAATAAACTCACACGCCCTTTACCACAGGTAGGCAGGCACTGTGACAAATGCTGTCTGTTGGTTCCGCACTCCGTCCGTTGTGCTCATCATAGTTGTACTCAGGACGGAAGAGGTCTCACGGTGGTCAAGAGAGGAACCAACCTGTCCCTAGAGGAACCGCCTTCCACTCACTCCTTCCTGTTCCCTCAGCCATCTCAATCAACCCCGCATTCTTAGCTCCTGCGGACTGTCTCACACACAGGGCTTGCTCAGCTGGGTGTGGGCAAACATGCCTCCTTCTCCAACACACTGACTGTCTTACAGGTTCCTTTTCCAAGATGAAAACCTCTTGGGGTTGGGACTTTATCTCAAAACTTGTGTTTATCTTGGCAGCCAGAGCTCTATGGCTCGGGAACCGCAGCAACTGGCCTGTGAGGCTGACCCCAGGGACTCCCCGGCCTCTCTGCTGTTGTTGCCTCTCTGGGAAGCCTTCCATTTAATCAGCAGCTGAGCCAAGGAGAGAGATGAGCCATCCTGGCTGCTCCTGAATCCCACCCCCCTCCGCCGCCGCCGCCTTTGCACAGCTGTTTTGTCCTGTTTGATTTTGTAACCATGGGGTACAGGAGACAATAGAAAATATCTGGAATATTATGAAACCCAACAAGAGAAGAGCAGCAGGAACTTGAGGGAAGAAGCAACTGGTTTTTATAGTAACAATGATAATGAAGTGACTCATTTACACGCAATAACACCCTGGATGCTGTGAGAAGACAGCCGTGTGCTGTAGAACAACAGCTCTTGTCCATGCTCCTGCTGCAGCAACCTGAGAGGAGGTGGCCAACAGAGGTGTGAGGAGAGCGTTTGGCTATAGCTTCTGATGTCTGCTGAGACATGAGCCGATTCCAACTGCCAGAAAAGCCACACTTAGGGCCTGTGCTGGGGAGAAAGGCAGGGGCACTGGGGGCTTCCCAGTACTCCTCTTCAGGTTTTTGTTCGTGTGTGTGTGTGTGTGTGTGTGCGTGTGTGTGTGTGTGTGTGTGTGTGTGTGTGTTGACTGTTTTGTCAGACCAGGAATTGAACCCAGAGCTTCATACGTGCTGAGAGATATCCCCAGTCAGCCCTTGGTGGATTTTTTTACATGAAGCTGTCAGCATCTGATTTTTCCTAAGCATGCAAGCTCAGGTCTTTGTGTGTACACTCACAGATGGGCGGGAGTGTGGGGGGATTCTGCCTTTTGTCACCTAGCTTTAAATCAGTGTCTATGAAAGTTGACTATACAGTCACTCGGGAGCTTGTGACTACATGGCATGCTGACTCAGATCTCCCTACAGGGATTCTAATAATGGAGGAAGAATTGAGCATGCCTAGAACTTTCCAAATTTTGGCTGATGTTGAGCCCTAGGGTGGCCCTTTGAGAGCCATTAGCTCCAAGTTTTGTTTTGCTTTCCTCCACCAACACAAAGGCTCCAACCCCTGTTGAACCGGAAACACTGAAAGCAGGTCAGTGTCGCCAACACCTGGTGGCCCATCTGTGGCAAGGAGAACGGATCTGGGACAGGTGGTTCATGTTGTCTAGGATAGTGGATCTATAGTAACTTTCTCAGGGTAAGAGTGCTTCTGAGATTAACATGCATGTGAGCCACCCCAGGGCTCCTTAAAATCGAGTGCTGGGCCCCACCTGCAGGCACCAGATTTGAAGAGTCTGGATGGCACTGTTGGCATCAAAGCTGCTGATCTGGGACCACACTTTGCGAACCCCTGCTTTCTGTTATTGTCATGGAGGGCCCTTTATCTCCTTGTGGCGGTTTGTGAACGTAGAACAAACCTGGCTCAGATAGCCTGATGCTGGAGTAGCTTGCTCATTGTTCACTGTTACTTCATCCCGACTCGTGCGCATGTCTTAAACAGTTACCCTTTCACAAAAGGCGGCGATGATGTGAGTGTCCGAGGGCCTTCCTACGTGTTCCAGGTTGAGTCTGGAGCACTCTAACAGCTGACCCGGATTAGAGATGGTAACCAAACTGTTCCCCTGGGACTGTGGATGTCCATGTTCATTAGGATATTGACTCACATCCAAGGAATTGCCACTTCATCAGATTTTCCATGAACCTTGTGCTCGTCTTCAAGAGAGGCAGGATGGGGGAAGGTGTGGTTTGGAGCCACAGCCTGTGGTGTGGCCCTGCCAGGAGCAAACGAAGCTCTACTACTGACAGTGGGATCCTGAGCTCTTGGTGGTCGTCTTGCTTCTATACCTAAGTAGCAAAGGTGGAGGGGACCAGAGAGTCTGACTGTGGAACAGCTGTCTACCCAGGAGGTCCACTGAGGAGACCCTTGCTGCGCCTTCACAGATTAATATTAGGTTGGTAATTCAGGAGTTCTAGAAGTCCTGGCAAGCCAAAGGTGTTAAAAATGCTTTTCAGCCTTTAATCCCAGCACTCGGGAGGCAGAGCCAGGCGGATCTCTGTGAGTTCAAGGCCAGCCTGGGCTACCAAGTGAGCTCCAGGAAAGGCGCAAAGCTACACAGAGAGACCCTGTCTCGAAAAACAAAAAAAAAAAAAAAAAAAAAATGCTTTCCAAACTGTCCCTTCTCTGCAAAGCCTTGGGCCACGCCAACTAAACTATCAAGTCTCATACCATCAATTGTCTGTCCCCGCTCCTTTACCATCTACCTGTTCCACACTCGACAGTCTGCTCATTACTACAGGTTGGTGCTGAAGGTCTTAAAATGTCCACATGGTAAAGGCTTGGCCCCAGCCTGACACTCCTGGGAGGTGGCAGAACCTTGGAGAAATGTGGCCATTCAGGGAATGTCCTTCAAGGGATTTGAGAGCCTGGTTTCTTGCTTGAATGTCTATGCACCCCTGCATGTGCTCTCTCCCCACCTCCCAACCATGCATTTTCTTTCTCTCTTGCAACATGGTGAAGGCTTTTGCTCCACCATGAATTGTCACGATAATAATCTATCCTCCCAACTGGGCCAGCTAAGTATCAATGGACGCTTCTAAAGCTATGAGTAAAAACATCTTTTCTCTGGTGGTGAAGAGAGGGCTCAGCAGACAAGCATTTGCTGCTCATATAGAGGATGTGGGTTCGGTTCCCAGCACCCACACCACCTCACAACCATCTGTAACTCCAGTTTCAGGGGATCTAATGCCTTCTTGCTTCTGCAGGTACCACACATACACACACACACACACACACACAGAAAATTAAAAAAAAAATTTCTTGTCTTTGTAAGTCATTATGTTACCTCAGATGTTTGTTAGAGTAACGGGAAGCTAACATACTCACTGATCATCATAGAAGCCATCTTATTTTACTCTAACACAAGCCCCACAAGAAAGGGAGCCCTTGCCTGTTTTGTGCATTGACATTCTCAGAGCTAGAGTGGCACCTGGCAGGCACTCAACACTGAATGTGAAGAAGCAGGATGTCTGGAAGGACAAAGGTCCATCTGAGAAATAGCTCACAGTATAAAGGCACAGAGAGGCAGTGAATACAGGGGAAAATAGTAATATAGTAATGGGCAATTGAACAAACTAAGAAAAGAGTGGTCCCAGGGCTAACAGGATGGGCTAAGAATGAAACCCCAGGCACCACAGTGAGTTAGTTGATCTCAGCTTTGCCTCTTGTGAGCAAGGTAATTTTACATGAGAAAGTGTATCCTTTTGGTGTCTTGGTTTCCTCATGTGCTAACAAAGTAAAGCCTCAGTTTAAAAGATCATTAGGGGCTAGTGTGGTGGTTTGAATAAGAATGGCTCCCATAGGCTTATATATTTGAATGCTTAGTCATCAGGGAGTGACATTATTTGAGAAGGACTAGGAGGTGTGGCTTGTTAGAGTCAGTGTGGCCTTATTGGAGGAAGTATGTCACTGGGGGTGGGCTTTAGGGTTTCAAAAGCTGGTATGAGACCCAGTTCTCTCTCTTGGCTTGAGGATCAGAATGTAGCTCTCAGCTACTGCTCCAGCACCATGACTGCCACCATGATGAAAACAGACTAAACCTCTGAAACTGTAAGCAAGCCTCTAACTGTTTCCTTTTTATAAGAGTTGCCTTGCTCACGGTGTCTCTTCACAGCAGTAGAACAATGACTAAGACAGTTAGGGAGATGGCTCTGAGGGAGCAAAGCTCTTCAACTACCCAAGGACAAATTAAAGTCACTTTAGCTCTTAACACCATTCATTCCCGGGGAAGTAATGTGGCAAACCTTGTTGATGGTTTGGATCTTCAATGTCTCCCAAATGCTGTGTTTCAGATGCTTGGTCATGAGCCTGTGATGCTATTGGGAGGTGGTGGAGCCTTTAGAGGATGGAAGTTAGGGAAAACAACCCTGAAGGGGATATTGGGAACACAGCCCTGTCTTCTCTCTCTCTCTGCTTCCTTACCGTACAATAAATAGCTTTACTCCAGCACGTGTTCCCTACCATGATGTTCTACCTCACTACAGGCCCAAAAATCAATGATTCCAGCCAACTACAGACTCAAGCCTTTGAAACTCTTTATGCAACTTTCCATCTCTCTTAACTTTTTTAAAATTGTTTGAGACAAAAATCTTCCTGTGTATATAGCTCAGGCTGGCCTAGAACCCAGACTGACCTCGAATTTAGGAACCTTCTGCTTTAGCCTCCCAAGTGCTAGGATTATGGGTGTGTACTACCACAACTGACTGTTTCTCCTCCTTGTAATTTACTTTCTCAGGCATGTTGTCTCAGAAAGACAGTCTGTACATGCTGTGATGCTGACCAACAGGAGATACCAGGTGCGTTATGATCAAGAAGAGCGGACATGAGCACTGAAGAGGCCTGTCTTCATCACTGAGGAGAAGAGCCCTAGAGAATGAGTATGGAGCCGTGGAACCAGCATCAGTTCCACGCTTTGACATCTCATGAACCACCAGGCTTCTTGACCTGCCAAGCATTGAGGAAGGACCACAGTGTGTCACTAGGGACAACTCTAGGGATGGCAAAGCAGAATTAGTTTCTCCACATCTATCACTCCACAGTTTGTTAGTCTAGAAATGCAAAGCCTTTCCCTTGGTTTTGATACTTTAAATGTGTCATTGTCCTTTTGTTGAACTGCTCATAAGCCCAAGTCCTGAGCCCCTCTGAGTTACTCATTGCTGCGCCCTCCAATGTGTCATGGACACATGAAATTTCTCCTTGTTACCCTGGGATACTTAAGTACCCTGGGATACTTAAGATGAATGAAGGAGAGGGAGCTGCCTTTACCTCCTTTGAAGGGCAAGGGTACTTTTTCTTCATCCTCTAAAATCACTTAAAATCACTCACAATTCCAACTCTGTCCCTAATTTTACATCTCTTGGGGAGGAGGAGTCACCTACCGAAGTCTTCAGGGTTTTAGATCTCAAAGCTTGAAAATCAAGGAATCTTCAAGGGATTCAGACTTCCTCATTTCTGAACATGGAAGCTATGTGCTGCCAAACAGAACCCCCATCTCAGTGTGCCCACACTCTTCTCACTCCTATAACGCCCAGTGTTTCGGGACTGTGACTGCCAATTCCTTGGATGACCTTAGGATGATCAATGAAGAAAGATCTCCAAGCATTGCTCATAGGGGGTTTGTAAGGGCAAAAAAACCCTCAAAATATCATATGGCACTTCCAATCTCATTCCATTGGGCAGAAGGCTATTGTTGGTTTTCGCCAGGAAGACTGAGAAATGTAACCTCCCAAAGGAGAAGATCCTGTGACTATCAGCTGACAATATTTACCATAATACCCTGGACCATGTGCCAGGTCCTGATTCATCCCAGCCTTAACCAACCATGGCTCAGCCCTTCCCTAGCCATGGCCAGTCCTTTCCCTAATCATGACACACCCTTCCCTAACCACAGCTCAGCTCTTTCTTAACCATGACATAATCTATTCCTGCTTGTGATAAGGTTTTGATCACAACCATCCATTCCAATCCCACCAAAGACGCTTGAGCTGATCCCAAAGACTAGGCCAAGAATTAGTCTCTGCTCAAGAGCAAATCAGGAGGTCTTAGCCCAACAGTTCTCAACCTAAGGGTCAAATGACACTGTCACAGGGATCATATATCAGATATCCTACATACCAGATATTTCTATTATAATTCATAACAGTAGCAAAATTACAGTTATGAAATAGCAATGAAATAATTTTATGGTTGGGGGGTCACCACACCATGAGAAACTAACTGTATTAAAGGGTTGCAGCATTAGGAAGGTTGAGAACCCCTGCCTTAGCTGAACCATCTCTGGCCCTCCCAAAACACTCTAATTTCTTATGTTGTATATAGGAAGAAGTTGAGGTTAAAAATTCAGAGCCAACTTCCAGTTTCACAAGAGAGGGTTGAGGGTTCTTCAATCTTTAAACTCACAGTGCCCAAGGGAGCCTGATAAACTGTCTATATATGATGAAAGCTATAAACATTCTCCCCTAAGTTGCAGCTCTGAGCCTTGAAGGCCACCCGATGCTGAGCCTGTGGTTAGTCCCCAGCACCACAATAGCCTAGGTGGCTGACCTCATCTCTTTATGCCAGGAATCCAATGGCTGGGGAAATGAACTCATGGCCAGACTAAAGTGGCACTTTTACTGCCAGATGTAGTGTGGACTGCCCACAGTCCAAGAATATCAGTGAGCCACATGGCCTAACTGGGCCCTATTTCTGACGCCACAGCACAGCTTGACAACCAAAAAGAAAACTTCAAAGTATTAGAAAGATTCTTCTTCAGCCCTGGCCTTACTCCCTACTGTGCCCTTCCTCTCTTTGCCCTGACTCACCCTCTCTGCCCTGCAGCCGGCAAACTCCCCCTTCCAGCCTGTGAAGGTACCACCCTTCCTTCCTCTTGTACTGTCTGCATCCCAGCCAGAGCCCCATTCCTCCTTCCATAGAGGAAGAACTCCCCTCTACCTGGAAATTGCTCTCCAAGTGAAGTTGCCTTAAAAAGAAAAATCTACAGAATCAAGTTTACAATTTCTCTCCTTGCCATCTCACCTAAAAAAATCAAAACAAACAAACATAAACTCCATCGTGGCCAACTAAACACAACACAAAGTTTAATAGATTAACCATTTCTCAGTGTACAGTTCAGTGGCAAGAAAGTCGTTCATTAATTGTTCACTCATTACTGCCATTCTGATTTTGTTGCTGTGATAAACCACCCTCACCATAAGCAATTAAAGAAAGGGTTTATTTGGCTTATAGTTCCACACTGTGAGGAAGCCAAGCCAAGAACTTGAAGCAGCTCATTACGTCAACAGTCAAGAGCAGAGAGAGAAATGAATGTGTGCATGCCTCTAGTGTTTAGCTCACTTTCTCAGTTCTTAGATGTTTCAGGACCAAAACCCAGGGGATGATGCTGCCCACAGTGGGCTGGGTCTTCCTACGTCAATTAACCCAATTAAATCCCTTGGGGGAAATACTTATAGGCCAACCCAATAAAAACCATCACTGAGGCTGGCTCCTAGTGATTCTATATTGTGTGAAGTTGTCAATTAAAACTAACCCTCACGCCGGGCGGTGGTGGTGCACGCCTTTAATCCCAGCACTCGGGAGGCAGAGCCAGGTGGATCTCTGTGAGTTCGAGGCCAGCCTGGTCTCCAAAGCGAGTTCCAGGAAAGGCGCAAAGCTACACAGAGAAACCCTGTCTCAAAAAAAAAAAACAAAAAACAAAAAAAAAAAACTAACCCTCACAAACACTCCAGGTTTCTTCTTGTAAAACTGGAACTTTAGGTCATTAAGCGATAACTCACTGTTCCCCTCTGTATCCATGAACGTTCTCCTCTGGGTGCCCTAGGCATGTGGACTCCCACAGCACATATGCTTTTCTAGCTAGCTTGTTTTGCTCAGCATCATGTCCCAAAGGTGCATCCATGATGTAGTCTGTGTCATAATTTTCTTCTGTTTTAAGGCTGACTTATTCTCCCACCATATGCTCACACCACACTGCATTTATCCATGGGTGAATGCTTAAGAGTGCTTCCACCTTCGGGCTCTCAGGAACAATGCTGCCATGAACACGAGTGTGCAAGCATCTGTTTGAGTACCTGCTCTTGCTTCTTCTGGTCCTGTATCCAGAACTGGAACTGTTGCATTACACTTGAATTTGGGGGAGAAAACACTGTTCCATGTTCAATGTGAAATGCAAAATTTTCCCTGGCCCCCCAGCAGTGCACAGGAGTCTCCACTCTCCACTGCCTTGGGAGTATTCGTTATTTCCTGGCGTGGGGTGGGATTCGTTTTTAGATTTGTATTTTTTAATTATATGTGTGTCCCACATGTGTGCATGAGCCTGAAGGGGACAGAAGAGGGTGTCATATCTGTTGAACTGGACTTCCAGGTGGTTGTGAGCCATCTGACACAGGCCATGAGAACCAAACGTGGGTCCTCTGCATATATTCTTAATCTCCATCCCTCCAGCCCTGTTTTCTGATTCTTGAAAACCACCAAATGAGTGGATGTGTTCAGTCACCCCCTTTATCCTCATAAGAACCCTGAGGGGGCTGGAGAAAGAGCTTAATGGTTAAGAGCATTGGCTGTTCTTCCAGAGGAGCCACATCCAATTCCCAGCACCCATGTGGTGGCTCACAACTGTCTATAACTCCAGTTCCTGGGGATTCAATGTCTTCTTCTGTTCTGCAGGATCCTGAGTTCATGTGAGGCGCATAAGCTTCCACAACTGCACACACATACACATAAGAAAAGATACATGAGACCCCTGAGGATTATTATTTCCATTGTATAGATGAGGTTACGTCTGGATATGGGAGGTAAATCACAAAGGACTATGCAAGAGCAAGATGTGATCCCCAGGCCTAAGAGAAGAACCCATGTCCAGACCACAGTACTGACCCTTGCTTGTCTCTTCTTCCAGTGAGGGGCCCTTCAGTAGGAGTTGCCTTCTCTATGGAGACGGTGGGGCCCTACAGATGGCAAGGCTCTCAGCCTTGAATTTCCTGGGCTTCCTCCAACCAGCACAGAAGGCTTTGCTCTTGAGGAGCCCCTAGGGATCATTCTTGGGCTCCACGCCTCCCTTACACACACAATATCCAACTGCATGCTCTGTTTATGTGGCTTCCCACAAGCTACAAGAGCTGCCTCACAGCACAGAATTATCACACAGCCTCATTTCCCACTGATGACTCTGCATCCCCAGCCATAGAGAAGGACTTGCCTGCTTGATTCTAACAGACCCAACAAGGGTCATGACTCAAGTAAGAACAACCCTCTAATGCGATGAAGGATGGTACTTCCTTCCAACCTAATCAGAAAGTGTTCTCTCAGCCAAGAGGAATGGTAACATAGAGGGAGCAGAGAAGGCCCTCTGAAAATGGCCACACCAAGGCCATGCTGAGAATGAAAAGGTGGTGGGCTTTGGCCTGACACCAATGTCCCCAGTATCCTGTGTCTGACCTGAAAACACGATGTGTTTTGGAGTCCTCTCACAAGCTGGTCTGAATATAGTGGCCTAGAGGTTCTCACTCTTGACCCACGAGGAACAGCACTTCTAAAAGGCAACAGTGTGCCGTTTACAACCCCTGCAGCTAAGGCTCAAGGATCATTATGAAAGATGAGGAGGAAAGATCAGGGAGTCTGATGTAAGTTGTGTCTCCGAGTGTCAGGAGCTATACCCATGCAGTCACCAACATGACTACCCAAACATGAGCTGAACAAGGACAACCATAGACACGCTACAATGGATGAGGGAAAGCCCAAGAGGCCCCAGCCTTACACAAAGAACCACAGGCAACTAAAGAATGCTGGGAGCTGGTGAAACGGTCCTCCCCAGGGAAGAGCACACTAGTTGGTTATCCAATACCAAATGGTCGTCTGTGAAAGCACACATATAAGTAACATTATACAGAATGAACAGCTTGGATTTATGTCTTTAGGAATACACTTACTCATACGTGTATGTAACAACAATTAATGAGGAGAGAGGCCATGAATTTGAAAGAAGAGCAAGCAGAGGTATATGAGAGGGTTTGGAGGGAGGAAAGTGAAAAAAGAAATGATGTAATTATATTATAATCTCAAAAAGTGAAATATATATATATACACACACATATATATATACATGCATATATACATACATACATACATACATACATACATACATACATATTAAAGGCAATAGTGTTGCTGCTCTGTTCAGTAATGTCCAAGGCTGTGTTTGTATTTGAGGTCCTCAGTTGGACATCCTGTGTGCTGAGCTTTTCTTCTTCTCTAGCCCTCTTACTAATTCCAAAGACAGTTAGGCACAACCTATGTTTTGTTGGTCTCTATCTAGTTCTAAACTAAATGTTGGTTCCACATCTCCAACGGGCTGATAGAATTCTATCCCGTGTAAAGACGTATCTCTGTATTTTCACCATTTTCTAACACAGTCCAGTGATTATGTAACCTTAACAGAGACTCTGGCAGGAAGAATGAGACAAGTTGAACTTGGTCCCCTGGAGCAAGTGGTCTCAGTTAGGGATGCCCAGCCACATCCCAAACACAGAGCGCTTCTACTGGAGTGCAACTTCCAAGGCAGACAGGTCTCCTCAGGAGGCTCTTATAAGACAAGCTGAGGACTGAGAGAACTCACGAGCACAGACAATGCTGAGCCACACTCTTAGACACTAGAAACACACACTGCACCCTCCAACCTGAACACTTTTACCATTTTTATCCAGCCATCATTATCCTAGGCCAGGCTGAGAGCAGCCACACTAGGAGGCAAGGGTAGGAAGGACCCCAGGGCCACCCACATTCTCCTTTGTTCTGAATCACGTCATCCCTTACAAACAACCCTTTAGAAGACTCTCCCAGCATCCAGGCATAAGCTAATCAGCATTTTAAATATGCTCTACCAACATTTAAAACTAACTGTGTTAAGGGATGAATTGTTGCAGTAAGTATATGCTTTTTGGCTTTCTCAGAAACTCTTTTTTTTCCCCCTCACTTTAAAAATTAGTTCTTTGAGAATTTTGTAGACTTTGGTCATTTTCACCCCTTTCCTAACTCCTCCCAGATAGCCCCCCTTTGCTACCTACCCAGTCAGTGGCCTACTTTTTTAATCATGTCAAGACACTTGGTGTGGCCCAAATCTTGGATGTGTGGTCTTCCACTAAGAAATCCAAGCTGGGATTGTGAGACACACACCCTGATACTGATAGAATGCTACATTCCTTACTAACTCTTGCAAGTGGATGCTGTGTTTTTTAATAAGTGTAAAGAAGGCAGAGCTTCCTAATACCTACAACCCATAGCTAGATACACTCACATTTCCTCCCCTAAACTGAAAGTTTTCACAACCCCCCCCCCCACACACACTCATAGAAGATTGTCAAAGCCTAATTACAAGTACCAATAAAAATGGCAAACAGGAATTTGCCAGAGACTGGAGGATCTGCCCTGTGACAATAAATACATAATTAAATGTCAAGCTTTTACTTCTACTCAGAATAGATTCAAATCTATTGTGACAGATTTGAGGAAGAGTCCAAAACTCTGGTACATCCACGGGACCAAGATGAAATGGATGGCATCTAAACTGGGTCATTCAAAGGAATTATCCCCCTAGGATGCAATTCCTTAAGACTATACAGAGATAATCCTCTGTGGTGGAGTTACATACGGATAAACCAGTTAATGGCCTTTCTACTTATCTGGCCACTTGTGATTGTGTCACACACACACACACACACACACACACACACACACACACACACACACAGAGAAATTAATAAGAGTCTGAGACTGGTCTGTGACTGCCATACTCCCAGTTTTAAAATGTTTATCAAATTACTTTATTTTAAATATTACTGGATAACATGTTCAAGTGAATTATGGCACATTAAAATAAGCACTCACTAATAACAAAAGGCCAAGTCCCTATGTCTAATTCCCTTGTAAAAGTTAAAATTCACCAGAGCCTTAAAAGGAGTGCATGCTGGAAGGAGGCAGGAGGCAGAACAGCTCGTCCCTCGGGTAACCAGCTGTGACATTAAGAATAATTGCACTCTGTCCCTGCCATGAAAAGACATGCCTCATTAGGAAGTGAGACGAAAGTGCCAGAGAGGTCGCATAAGGAAATCAGGTGCCACCTGGTGATACGTGGCCAAGTGTAAAACAGATAGCCCTACGGACTAAATTATGATCCTCAGAATCACAGGGTGAAGTATTGACCCTCAATATGACTACATTTTGAAACAGGGCCTTGAGAAATATAATTAAATAAGGTTAAATGAAGTTACAAAGGTAGGTCCTAATCTAGTGTGACTGATGTTCTTACAACAAGAAGAAAGAGAAGAGGCGCACACAGAAGACAGACAATGGTGTGAAGGCAGCCATCTGCAGGTCCTGGAGCGCCCACAGCAGAAACCAGACACCAGTAGACAATGGGACCTGGATCAGCGGCCTCCAGAGCTATGAAGCATGAGATTTTTCTTGAGGCCTGAGATGTACAGGCCTTGCAGCATTCTGTGATGGAAAAATGTCACGAGCAAAGTGTTTAAAGTGGCACGGAAGTATTGAGCAGACAGGAGAGAGATACTTGATTAGAATTAGCTACTTGGTCTTCCGCAAGGGGAGCACTGTAAATCAATTCATATCATAAGGGTATTTCCTACAGTCACAATGAAACAAAAGGTAGCTATCAATCATGTGAAAGGGAAGCACATACTTCAGTGTACATACTGTGCAGACACGAAGCTTCTTTCACCTGTGTTCATCCTTTCCCTGAGATAAATTAACCACTCGGCATGGTCCATAGGAACCTCTTGAGTTCTCAGCCAGGTGCTGAAGGACACAGGCTTGGAGATCCAGACTCAGTACTGCATAGCACAGAGGCTTCTCCCAGATCAGGAAGTATAGGGCAAGGGCTAGATGAGGAACTAATGTCTCCTGAGCACAGGCAAGGAGACCGCGCACGGCAAAGCAGAGGCATACTCCAGAGAGAGCTACGGTGGCCCTCAAAGGCCACCCGTGAATGCTGGAAGGAACAACCGCTCTGGCCACACACTTCCGTGTGGCTTCACATCTTCTCCAGCCCCAGCCAGGCTTGGGCTTGGCTCACCTCCCCCACAATGAAAACAAGACTAACACTGTCTTTGCCCAGAGAGTCCATCATGAAACCAGTCCTAAGGGGCAAAGTGCAGACATCCATTGGCTGATTTTTGATACCTTATTCTCTGATTCGTTTTGAAGACTGATAAAAAAATAAAATGAAATGAAAAATTATAAACTGCAATGTGTAAAATAAAGGTTGGCTATCATCATACCAGATTTTAAAGGGCCTTATTAAATCACCTAATCCAGGCAGTCATATGTGTTAAGAAACTTGAGTCACCCAGTTCAGTCATGTAGAGCCACGGCAGAGGCCAAGGCTACTCATAACCGAGACTCCATGGTAACGGGTTGCTAACATCTGGATTTTACAATATTAGATATGTCAATCCTATTTGACCTTCCCATCAGTGCTTCTGTAACTTCAAGCCTCTGAGCATATGAGTCATCATTTGTCTTTGGGTAATACAATATTTGGGACCTCCCTGTGTGTGATGGCAGACGACACTGGAGACACTCTGGGTATTTCCTCTGTTAGATAAACACTCTGTCTACCCCTGAAGAAAGGTTTTGTTTTGTTTTGTTTTGTTTTGAGACAGGGTTTCTCTGTGTAGCCCTTGCTGTCCTGGATCACACTCTGTAGACGAGGATGACCTCAAACGCAGAGATCCACCTGCCTCTGCCTCGTGAGTACTGGGATTAAAGGCGTGCACCACCACCGCCTTACAGAAAGAAGGTTTCTGTGTGAAACCTTAAGAACCAAAGGGCAATTCACGGTTCACTGAAAACAGGAGAGGAAGGAAACCTGCATGTGAGAGGCAGGTGAGGATGAGAAGGGAAGAAAACCCATGTGTCTCCAGTACGGCATGCACATCTCCATACTGTTTAGATGAGAAAGCAAAGCTCCCGCCAGGGTGGGCCAGACACTGAAAGACAATCACACTCTCAGCCACAGATACTTTGGAGCAGCCTGGCAGCTCTTGCCCTGGGAATGACTTGTTATAACATTCTCAACCCTTTACCTAGATGCTTTCTGTCATAAGCAACCTCAAAACTTACCTGAAAAAAAGCGACAGAATACAGTCAAGGAATCACTTTACATTAAGAGAGGCAACAGGAGATCTGAAGGTCTCTCGTGCAGGGATACGGGGTGACTGTTTCAGACTAGAAGTCCCCCAACACATCACCGTGAATCACTGTGGAAACTGTAAACTTACCAACAGTGTCACATGGTTCATCTTTGTGAACGCAGAAATCTGTCCTGGGGAGAAAAAGACACAGTCAGATGTATGTGGTACCCTGCAGGAACAGGAGAGGAAAACACCAAACGAATATTGGTTAGTGATCCTGAAATGTTGTCGCTTTAATTTGGACCATTAACAACGTCTGTCAACAGTAAACCATCATGACAGCTCTAAATGGCAAGCCCAGTTACCACGGAGAAGACCCCATGTTAGATTTTTTTTTTCTTTTGGCATTAATTTGTGAGGTGTGCATGCAAGTGCCATAGTACATGTGTAAAGGTCTGTGATGGTTTGAATCAAAATGGCCCCCGTAGGCTCATAGGGAGTGGCACTATTAGAGGTGTGTCCCTGTTGGAGGAAGTGTGTCACTGGGGGCGGGCTTTGAGGTTTCTGAAGCTCAAGCCAGGCTCAGGTCATTCTCTCTTCCTGCTGCCTGCTGACCCAGAACTCTCAGCTACCTCTCCAGCACCATGTCTGCCTGCATGCCACCCTGCTCAGACCATGACAAAAATGAACTAAACCTCTGAACGGTAAGCCAGCCCAGATGAAATGTTTTCCTTTATGAGTCACCGTAGTCATGGTGTCTCTTCACAGCAATAGAACCCTAACTAAGTACAAGGGAGAGTTCTCTTCTTCTCCCAGGTGGGTTGTGAGGATGGAATGCAGCTCATCAGGTGGGGTGGTAAGTACCTTTAACCATTGGGCCACCTCGCCAGCCCAGGACACCCCTTTTACAGCTGAACTTCTCGACACTTAGCTGATGGAAAGAAGTTACTCTTTCATGAGTTGAAAAAAAAATTAAAGATGTTTTTGATCAGAGACAATTAATTACCCATCAACTGTAGAGGTATCTCAAAGCTACTCAACTTGAAAAGCTGTAAGGGCCATTAGTTATCCATGGAAAAGCAACAAAAAGCCATTTCTAAAAATCATTTCTAAAACTCGCAGAGAACTCCCAGGTATATAGTTAAGGATGAGTGAGAAAGTGAAGGTACAAAGCCTGCATCAGCCCTGGTCCTGCATGTCCCGTGGGCTCACGCTCGCCTCTGTTAACGAAATGAAGAGATAGGCCCTGCTTTTCCATCAACAAACACCCCCAAGCTTCTCCCCCACAAATTCCCACAGTGAGTAGCCAACCACAGAACACCGGTGGGGCCAGCATCCTGGCTAGGACAGTCCCCAAAGCAGAAATGATTCGTTTACCTTTAAATATATAGATAAATGAATCTGAAAACTGGCCTGATCCAATGCACAAGTATGGCAGCCCTGGTCCCAGCTGCCCTTCCCTGGCTAACACTGTCACATTTCCATGCTAGCATTCACTGTCCTCCATTCTTCCTTCCACCCCAGTCACGTCTACTCACAGCAAAATGTAATGCACCATTTACTCCGGGAACAATGCCAGAGTTCGTCACCCCGCTTCCACTCTATCCATCGCCATCTCTGTGTGCATCAGCCCACTCTAATCCCCAGTGTGGTATGTGTCAAAGGAGCCAAAGATGCGTGTGTGCATCCCTCAGCCTACTGCTGCTAGGCATGGATCCTGAAGATCCAACAAGCCCACTGGTACCCACAGGCTGTGGTTCTGGAGGCTCAAAGGATCTCCTGAACATCTCGAGACACAGATTCCCAGGGGTAGGCTGACAACTGAGCATCTTGGGTCAGAGACATCTCGCCAAGCACACTGGGCATCCTGCAGGTGGCGTGGATGGGAGTCAAAGCTTAGAAGGTGTGGCTAGAAACAGCGTAGGGGAGATAACTCAAAGCGAGTTGTATCCGCCACTCAATGAGTTTTGCCTCTGGAAATTTCTAAGTTTTTCATAGCAAATATGAATATTTTGAGTTATCAATTTTTGGTCAATTTATTATCACTCACCAATTTGACAGGTAAAATGGTACATATTTATACATTGCAAATATGAGGCAGCAAGTATACGTTGTGAAATGATCATATCTAGCTCATAGGAATGTCCATCACCTTAGGTACTAGTTTTGTTTTTTTTGGGGGGGGTTGTGAGGTGGGGTTGATTGGTTTGTTGGTTGGTGAGAATATTTAAAATCCACTTTCACAGTGATCTTCAAGCATATGCCACTGTGAATTTGACAATAAATATCTAGCACTCAAAGAGAAAAGTAAAAGCCTTTAAGACTGCCCACTCTCGTGGAAAAAAAATTAAACCCTTTATTATCCTGATCTTACCCACAAACCCAACCATTTTTGTGGAAATGAAGGAGGGCTAGCATTCTACCTTGTCAGAGCGAGCCTCCTGTCCTCCATTTGCTTAGGCTCTCTGATTAAGAGGCAACTGAACAGGAAGCAGAATGAGCAGGGAGAATACTGACTGTGGGGTGTTGAAGACTGGGACCTGCAGAGGTATCCAAGCATGACCCTCTGCCAGGCCTGCATGCTTGCTTGGGTGTCTCCCTGATGTTCTCTACAGAAGCACCGAGCTGGCCTGGGGACAAACACTGTGTGCCTGTTTTCCTAGGTCAAGTGCAGAACCAAAAGGTAAAGCCACTAGGGCTGGAGCCCCAGTCTTCTGTGTGGCCTTGGTTGGCCTCCAGCCACAGTGCACAGGGGGGCTGTCTACAGCCTAGACACACACAGCTGCAGAAAAGCTGACTGCCTCTGCTAGCCGTGACATCATGTTCTAGTGTCCAGGAGAACAGCTCCCAGGCTCAGCCACAGGCCAAAACAGAGAAAGAAAAGAAAATCCTCACACTGGCCAGATGCAAGGCCAGAAAACAGGGATGCTGTCCCCTGAACAATGCCTGGCCTGTGAGATTTCCTATTAGACAGAAAAGGATACCTCTCTAGAGTAGCCACTGCCTTGCATCTCATTTCCTTGAAGAACACCAGCCTAGTATTATCTCAAGCTTGGAAATTGCAGCTCCAGCCTCAAGTTATCCACCAGGCTTCTCAGTCGGCTACTCTTCCACCCACCCCAGTGCTGCCGCCGAGTCAACATTGGCAAGGACATCCTCTGGGGATATGGCTGAGCAGTGATTCATCCACTGAGTAGCTCCACAGAAGCAGGAACAAGGGCTTAAACAACCCTGAGGTATCATCATGGAAAAGAAAAAGAAAATGTGCCCCTAGGTGAGTGTGAGCATGCACATGCACACATGTATGTGTGTGCACACACACGTGCGTGCATGGTTGGGGGTAGGTCAGAAGATGATGTTGGGGATCTTCCTTAATTTCTCTCCACCTCAGTCTTTTGAGATAGGGTCTGTCACTGAAACCAAACCTCATCAACTGGACTATAGAAGCAAGCTAGCAAGACCCCATCTCTGCCTCTCGGCGCTGGGATTACAAATGCCCAGAACTGAGCCCAGCTCTTTGATGTAAGTTCCAGAGAATCGAACTCGGACCACCATGCTCATGTGACAAGCACTTTCCTGGGTAAGCCATCTTCCCAGCCCCCTGGTTGATTTCTTTGTTTAAAACAGGATCTCACACAGCCTAAGCCGCCCTCAAACTCACTATGTAGGCAGAGGTGACCTTAAACACCTGATCCTACTGTCTCAGCCACCCAAGTGCTGGGAAAACGGACATATACTTAGTGTACTGGGTGGTTTTGTGTGTCAACTTGACACAAGCTAGAGTCATCAGAGGAAGGAGCCTCAGTTGAGGAAATGCCTCCATGAGATCCAGCTGTAAGGCATTTTCTCATTTAGTGATCAATGGGGAGGGGGGAGTGGGCAGCTCATGGTGGGTGGTGCCATCTTTGGGCTGCTGGTCCTGGGTTCTAAAAGAAAGCAGGCTGAGCCAACCATGGGGAGCAAGCTCCTACCTCCGGGATCCTGCCCTGATTGAGTTCCTGTCCTTCCTTCCTTCCGTGATGAACAGCAATGCTGAGGTGTAAGCTGAATAAACCCTTTCTTCCCCAACTTGCTTTGTGGTCATGGTGTTTTGTTGCAACAATAGAAACTCTAACTAAGACACTTGGATATTTGTGGTTTTTATAAAAGAGCTAACCTAGAAGTTTTGCTAGCTCTGATTTTTATGATATTTATTTTTCTCTGGGGAAAAAAAAAGGTGCTTTTTCCCAAAACAAGACCACTTCCATGCGCTTTCTCTCTCCCTTCTGAAGGTCTCCCTATACGTTGGCAACAACTGATGCATTGTATACTTGAAACTGATGAGTACATTTGAAATAGTCTCACCTCAGAAACATCATTAGGAAGATTGGTAAGTTACAGACGTGTTCACTAGCTTCTCATGAAAGGAAATAGCAGGAAGGCAAAAAGTATTTTTAAATATGGCGTCAGGAGGGAATCCCCTAAGTTAATAATATTTTAATAAACATTAGCATTCCTAAGTTTTATAGTGTTTATAAAAACCACTTTCAAAGTAGGGACACTGAACATTTAGCTGCAAATTCCAATTCTGGGGTTGTTTAAAACAAGCTCCTCTCCAGGAAGGATTTTTAGACCTAATTTAATTAGACCTAATTAATTTCATGTAGGAAAATAATCATATAATTTATGGATATGCATAAACATGGCTCCACTAAACTCCTGCTCACTTACCAAGTAGAATTCACTCTCAAAACATCTTCCCTTCCCCTATGACCCCAGTCCTTTAGGTGTTCCATAGAAAGTTCCATAGTCGCCAAATGCCATTCCCAATTGAGCGATGGCAGTCTCTGGCTAAGGAAGATGGGTTCCCAGCACTTCTAAAGAAGGAGCACCAGGAGGTGCCAGCACTCATTGGCTGGCAATACAGTCCTGCAGCAGGGATGCTAACTCATGGTCCTACCATAGCCACGGAATTATATGAGACTGTGCCCAAAGCATCCCAATAGACATTTAATCGAATCTCATATAAGTAGCAAATGTTCTCACAGGAACCACCTGCTTAGAGTGCACCTCTCAACCCAAGGGGCTGGCAGTTGAGGAACTTTCTAGAGGAGGGATCAAGCATCTGTCTGCAGCCTGGTAATGACAAGGTATATGTTCGTTCTCTCTCTCTCTCTCTCTCTCTCTCTCTCTCTCTCTCTCTCTCTCTCTCTCTCTCTGTGTGTGTGTGTGTGTGTGTGTGTGTGTGTTTATGTTTGTGTGCATGCACATGCATGCATGTGCATGTATTTGTGCATATATGTATGGGTATGCATTTACAAGTGGAGGCCAGAGAGCCTCAGATGTCATTCTTCCTGAGGCCTGCATCTTGCTCTTCAAGACAGACTCCCCTTGGCCTGGAGACTGTTAATTAGGATATGCTGGGCTAGTTAGTGAACCCAAGTATCCACCTATACTTTCTCTGTCTCACATGTACTGGAATTACAAACTTTTTCCCCTATTTCCGTGTGTGTGTGTGTGTGTGTGTGTGTGTGTGTGTGTGTGTGTGTACGCACACACATGTACATGTGTTTATATATGTCTGCATGTATGTGCTAGAATTGTGTCCCCAGAACAGATATGGTTAAGTGCCCATTAATGTGACTTTATTTTGAAAGAGGGTCATTGAGGGCATAATCCAGTTAAGAAGTGGTCACAAGCTGGGTGATGGTTGTCCACACCTTCAATCCTAGCACTTGGGAGGTAGAGGTGGGTGGGTCTACAAGTTCAATGCCAGAGTAAAGAAGTGGTCACAATGGGTTAAGATAGGTCCTACTCCAACGACTGATGTCCTCTTAAGAGGACAATCATCTGGGCATAGAAAAGAACATGCAGAGAAGGTCCATGTGACGGTGGAAGGCAAATTCAAGTGAGGTGTCCACAGCCAAGGCCCGTCAAGGGGGGCAAAAGCCACCAAAAGTGAGAAAATAAGGAATGACTCCCCCTTGAGGAACTGGGGAGAGTGGAGCCTTAGCAATACCCCAATTTAGAACACAGAGGCTCCAGAACGTGAGGGTCACCTGCTTTGGGCCAGTGGCTATGGTGTCACTAGGAAATTTCGGCAATGTGCTTGCTTATGGCTTCAGAGGCTACCCTGGGTTTCTGCTATGTGCTTCTGGTCCCCTTGGTCTAGAAGGATAACCCCAGTCCTGTAGCCAGGAGAGAATCTTTACCCATGCTTCAAACAGAGTCCTCATGTGACAGCCATGGGCATCCAAAAGACTGAGTTTTCTGGGGAGTTCCCACTGTCATGCAAGGCTGTGCAGGTCGCCCAGGGGCCCACCTAGAGCTTCTCCCACAAGCAACTCAGAGCATACATCCTTCTCCCTAACAGGTTGCCCAAGTCAGTCGGCAGCAGCTGCAAACCCTGTCAGCACCTCTCTGGCTAGCATGCTATTGGGGGGAAGGAGGAGGAGTAAGGGAGAAGTACATGGATTTATAGACAGTTCTACGTCTCCAGTTACCTAGAATTTTAGTATTCTTCTAATACTGACAACAGAGCTAATGATGGCTAACACCATGGGTTAGGCGCTGCTTATGGACAATAGCTCATTATTTGCTCAGCCCTTAGAGGCTGAACCTACAACAACCCCCCATTTGACTACCGAGAACCCAAAGCCCAAGCAAGTAGACATAGACTTGACTTCCAACTCTGGATTGCTAATGTGCTCTCAAAAGGATACTGCTTTTTCCCTCTTGCTTATCAGATACAGGCTGGCTCCAGGCTTACCTGGTCACAAATACAGCGGCATCCACAGGAGGCGCATCATCCTTCCCTCCTGGTACTTGGTTATTGCCAAGGTACCGGGCACCCCCATACTCCTCATTCTGCCAGTGACAGAAGCTTTCCAGGGACCGCTCACCATGATGCCCTATGGATAACTTGGCCTAAAAGAAATAGAAGGAGGCAGTCAGACACTGTCATCCAGGAAGCCAAAGTTGCCACCCAGACCCTATTGTGGATGGTAGATGCTCTTGAAGACAGAATTAGATGACTCTCTGCCCTGAGATAAAAGCCTAGAACCAAAGGATGCTCAGGAGGTCCCAAGACCACCAGGGACTTTATCCATGAGTTTAAATAATGACTGTCATTAAAAACAAGCAATCTACTTCTTAGAAACATAACAGTCTCCAAAAACGATGCATTCCCTCGATGTCTGCCGACTGCTTCGCCTTGTTGTAGATAGCATCGGCTGGAAAGGAGTCACTCAGCTGAAACAGCAAAGTCAAGGCTGTGCTGAGTCCTGATGGGGCAGGAGCTTCAGGAGGAAAGCCACGCTTCTGAGACCTCCCCCAGCTTTCCACGTGTGTAAGAGCCATATGCCAGACCCACCAGGAATGGGAAGGGTGCCCGCCCATGGCTCAGCATTCCCTTGAGATTCTAAGCAGCCTGCATACTCCCAAGGCTCTCTTCTCTCACAATGCTGCCATCTTCGAAGCCAGGAAAGTGAACAAGCCAGTTTGCCTGAAGCTCCCCCTCACAGTCCCAGTCAGGAGGAACTTCCAAACCCATTAAGTTCTCAGCTTGCAACGAAGGCATCCATGAAGACTTACAGGGCGTTGTCGCAGCAGGACCAGCTTGGTGACTTGAATGTTAATTTTAATCCCGAGGCTCTGGTGCTGAAACATGTTGTACACCTATTAACAGAGAAAAACAAAGATACAAATACAGTTCTTTAAACACAGCAGTGTTCTAGATGGTGGTTTGTAACAGAGAAAAGATACTAAATACAGACTAAAGAAATTGCATAAACTATGGATATTAGATTAGGTATTAGTCAATATTGTCCTACAAACATACTGTATACATACAGTATGTCCTACACACAGATTGTTAATATATTTTAGCAAACACTGTATGCTAAAAATACAGAAAACTGTGCATATGAATTCATGCACTCATGAACTACCTGCTCAGTTTTCTATACCTTTAAAACTGTTCTAAAATACACAACATTGTTTTTTAAAAATATTAAAATTCAGTTTGTATTCTTCTAATATGAGAAAAACTAAAAATAATAATTACATATAACTCAAATTTTAGTATCAGTAAAGTCTGATTTAAACTATATATATATATATACATATATATATATACAGGTGAGAACATTTTTTCAGATTCTATTCAGGTTTACTAGCCAGGAGGTGGTGGTCCCAGCACTCAGGAGGCAGAGACAGGCGAATCTTTGGGAGTTTGAGGTCAACCTGGTCTACAGAGTGAGTTCTGGGACAGCCAGGGCTACACAGAGAAACCCTGTCTCAAACAAACAAACAAACAAACAAACAAAGGTTTTTTTGAGACCAAAAATCCCCACTAAGGAGACTCCAGGGCCAGAGAGAGCTCTGCAGGTGAAGGTCCCAACTGCACAAGCCTGACCACCCACGTTCAATCACCAGAACTCACATTAACCACATCTACCCCCCAAAAGACCCAGATGTAGAGGCACACATCTGTCATCTCTGCCCTCCTGCAAGAAGATGGGAGGCGGCGACAAGAGAAGCACTCGGAAGCACTGAGGCCAGCTAGCCTGGAGGATTCGGTGAAGTGGACATAATAAGACAGACCATGCTTCAACGAGGTAGAAGGGGAGAAGCAACCGGAAGTTGTTCTCTGACCTCCACACAACTGTGGCACAAGCATGCCTGTATTCACACATACATCACACACACATACACACACACACACACACACACACACACAGAGTTGATTAAAAGAGAATCCATACACTGTAGCAGGAATCTTAGAAGGTTCTTATTAATAAAATCAAACA
>CABHPH010147116.1:10705-23974 GCA_902168325.1 Peromyscus nudipes | reverse complement strand
TACACAGAGAAACCCTGTCTCGAAAAACCAAAAAAAGAAAGAAAGAAAAGAAAAAGAAACCCCTTGTATTAGTTATTTTATTTTCTCAACTAACAAAAGCACCTCTAGGGTGAATTTTTGTTGTTGTTTTTGACTAACAATTTGAGGGTACAGTTCATCATGGTGGGTATAATGGTTTAAATTAATTGTCAACTCAACAGTTCTAGAACCACCTAAGAAATGAGCCTGTGAGCGGTTATCTAAATTAGATCAGCCTGTGTTGACGCCTGTACAGTATTATCTAGCTCAGCTTGACCTCTGAGCATTCCTGTAGAGGTGAGAAAACGGGGCCTGCGATCCACAGAAAAGAGGAAGCCTTGGCTACAAGATGCAAGGTGACCATGACCTCACACTGTGAGCCCAAATGAACACTTCCTCCCTTAAATTGCTGCTAATACAATGTGGTGTTGTATCACAGCCACAGAGACAGTAAGTAATGTGGAAGGTGGTGTGGGGAAGTGGGACAATTGCCGTAATAAAACTTGACGATGTGTTCCTTAGGCCTTTGTGGAAAGAACATGTTAGAGTTTGGAACTGGGGGCTAGAAAAGTCCTTGACTACTGTAAGCAGAGCCTAATGAGTCATTCTGGTAGGAGCTTGGAAGACAAGAATATCGAGACAAAGATAGACAGTGCAGGTCCATCTCATGAGGCTTGGAGGGGAATAAGGACTCTAAGAGGAACTGAGCTAGGGGTTGTTAAGTATGACATCTCTGAGGAAAAAAGGTTTCCCCAGTGGAAATGTCACAGCTCTGAATGGAAAGGTGTCCTGGCAGCCGGGAGCCAAGGAATACCACAAAGTCACACAACAAGCCTCACACAAGAGATTCATATTGGGAAAAACACCAAAGGGTGGCCGCCTCTGCTCAGGCAAGAAGCAGCTGAGAACTGAGTGGGAGGCGGGCTCATGCAGGGTCTCTTGGGGGTAGAGTTTTCCAGGATGGAGATTTCCAGGGTGGGGATTGGTGGGATTTCAAGTCCTGAGCTTGGTGCCAGCCAGGGATTGGTGGGCTTTTGAACTCAGGAATTGGTGGGTTTTCAAAACCTGGAAGTGAACTTGGGCTTTTGTGTGACGTCCTGGCCAAGAACCGGGCTGCATTCTCCCAGTGTTCTGAGAATGTAGCGAGGTTGAGCTTTAAAGTATGGACTGGTTGTTTGGTAGAGGAAATGCCAAGAAAGGAGAACATTCAGGCTGTGGTGTGGCTGCTCTTTCCTAGGCTTGTCTGGGTACAGTGAAGGGGGGCAAAGAGCCGGGCAGAAGGATATAGAAAATGTACAGTTGGCAGAGAAAAAAAAAAGGCACCTATGAGCTTGAGGTTGCAGCAGAGGCAAGTGCTGAAAACCAGGCTATTGCTGTTCAGGAGAAACCTCCCTCTCTGTGTTGGAACCAAAGGAAAGGTGTCCTGAAAACAAGCCCCTCCCCTATCAAAGGTTGGGGGGGGACAACCTGTGGCAGAGTGCTTGCCTTGCATATGGGACATCCTCAGCACCACATAAGCAGGACATGGTGGTGCATGCCTATAATCCCAGCACTCAGGAGGTAGAGGCAGGAGGTCCAGACATTCAAAGTCATCCTTGACTAGTGAGTGAGTTCAAGGCTATTGTAGGCTATATGAAACCATGCTTGTTTGTTTGTTACAGAAGGTTCTGGAGAAATAACTCAGTAAATAAGTGGATAAGAGTGTTTGCTACATGTACATAAGGATCTGAGTTCAGATGCCTGCCACTGGAATTTTCTTTGGGCCACCAACCCGATCCCAGATAAAGACAGGGAGACTTATTATTAATTATAAATGCTCGGCTTTAGCATATGCTTGTTTGCAGGGCATTTATCCACCAACCCCAGAGTTTTCTTGAGTGCAAACAGCAGGAAATATTAGATAGAAGGATTTAGAAAATGAAGGATAGCCTGGAGAGGGCCTGGAGCCTATTCCAACGAGCCCTGACTGTCTCTGCCCTAGGGTGTTTACAGAGACGCCAAGGGGTGGAGCAAAAGACCTCCTCCCCCAGCACAGCCAAGTTCAGATCATCTCAGACACCTGCACTCAGGCCCGTGGTTCAATCATCCTCTCTCTGCAGACCTGCTGGGTAAAGACACGAGGAACCTGAAAATGGCTCATACACTTGTTTCTAGCTAGTTGTTTTGTTTTTTTTTTTAACTTAAATTAACCCATTTCTATTAATCTATGTACTGCCCTGAGGCTCGTTTCCCTCATCTACATACTGTCCATCCTGCTTTCCTGCTTCCTCCATGCCTCAATGGCTGGCCCTCTTTTTTCTCTGCCCACCTGCCCTGCCTATGCCTCCTCTGCCTAGCTATTGACCATTCAGCTTTCTATTAGACCCATCAGGTGCCTTAGGCAGGCAAGGTGAAACAGCAACACATCTTTACATAGTCAAACAAATGCAGCATAACCAAAAGCAACACATCTTTACATAGTCAAACAAAAATTCTGTTCCACAACAGATCTCATTACCCACCTCGAACCTGTAATTCCGATGTTGGAGAATGGAGACAGGGATTGTTGGGATTTGCTAACTGGTTTTAGTGAGAGACCATATCTCAAGGGAGTAAGTGGAGAGAGAGATAGAGGACATCCAACATCCTCCTTTATCCTCCACACACAGGCATACATTACACACACACACACACACACACACACACACACCCCTAAAACAGAGACTATTTCCAAGTTCCAAGCTCAAACTACAGTTCTTGTAGCATTTCAGCCTTTATTGTTAATCCCAATAGTGAGAATAAAGACCACTACCACAATTTGAGCCAAATTTGAAGCAAGCTTGATTCTTTTATTGGGGTACACCCAAGAGCTGGCCAGCGACTGCCTCCTAAGTCGAGTTAAAGAGAGCAGCCCCAAATACATCTCTTGGGCCCCTTTGAAGGAGTAAAATCATGAGTTGTTTTACAGCGGGGAAATAATGAGACAATAAGGAAATACAAGAAAATCCTAAAAAAAAAAAAGAAAAAGAAAAAGAAAAATAACATCATATGGTCACCATGTGATTAGGGAGGGTCACGGTATTCTCAAAAACAAATCAAGGTCATGGGTTGGGGAAGGTCAGGTTCCAGGAAACAGAGAGCAACTCAGCTCTCACAATAAATAGAAACTTATTTTTAAAAATACAGCATGATGGCCCCTGCCTTTAAAATGGAGTTGGGCAGGTTCCTCACTATGACAGTGAAAAGATATTACGGTATTTCAAATTCCATTTCTGTGCCTGATGAGCTCCCACCTAACCTTCAAGTGAATGTCATTAATCTGCATTAATGGCGTGCTTAAAGGGCAAGCATCCGCAGAAGAATATTACAGAGCTACATAAACGCAGTCCAAGCAAGGACTTTAACATACTCCAGTTAAACTGTATGCTTGTGGATCAGTATTTGACAGTTCCTCTCTGAAAAGCTTTTCAAAGATGAAATATGTGAAAAACTGTTTATAATTAGCATTAATTGGCGAACCGCTCTTTACATTCGATTCTGGTAATAAAGAGCACTAAGTTTAGCATGGCCGTGGTGGGTCACACCTGCAATCCCAGCACATGGTAGGCTGAACAAGGGAGCCATGAATACCAAGCCAGCCTGGGCTAGTCAAAACCTGTCTCAAAACAAATGGGCAAGCGGGAAGGGGCTGGTGTAGGGTAGAGAAAGAACGTTGACTCACTAACTGAATTCTAACTAAACAAGAATTCCTTTGTAGCCAAGCCTGACCTGGAGTGCAAATTAAGAGGCTGAAGCAGGATGGCAAGTTCAAGGACTGTCTGGGTACCTTAGAGAAACCTGTCTCACAAGAGGGGGGGAAAAAAGGAAGGAAAAAAGAAAGAGAGAGAAAGAGAGAGAGAGAGAGAGAGAGAGAGAGAGAGAGAGAAAGAAAAGAAAGAAAGAAAGAAAGAAAGAAAGAGAAAGAAAGAAAGAAAGAAAGAAAGAAAGAAAGAAAGAAAGAAAGAAAGAAAGAAAAAGAAAGAAAGAAAAGCATGGGGCTGGAAAGATGGCTCAGTGGCTAAGAGTGCTTTTTGTCTGGGCATTGGTGGTGCACGCCTTTAGTTCCAGCACTCAGGAGGCAGAGGCAGGCAGATCTCTGTGAGTTCAAGCCTTGAGCTGGCCTACAGAGCGAGTTCTAGGACAGTCAAGGCTACACAGGAAGACCTTGTCTCAAAAAACAAAACAAACAAAAAGTGGTTTTTGCTCTCGTGGGGATCCATAACCCCAGTTTCAGGGGATAAGACATCTTCTGATATCAGCAGGCACCAGGCGCATTGTGCAGGGGCAGGCAAAAGATTCATACAAATAAAATAAATCTTTAAAAAATTAGTTTAAAAAAAAAAAAGGACCGGGGATATAACTCAGTAGAGAAGAGCTTGCCTAGGCCTGGACTTAATTCTCAATAGCTCACGCACGAACACACATGTACACACACACACACACACACACACACACACACACAAATGAATTCCATTCAGTCGAACCGAGGTTAGAGTTTTCATATATTTTAGTTTTTAATATACGTAAAGGTGGCGGGGTGTGTGTGTGTGTGTGTGTGTGTGTGAGGGAACGGCTCCAGGATGAGGTCAATTACGTCTGAGTTGTCGTCTTGGGAGTAATGACATCTGCAAGGTTTCTGATGGACGAGGGCTGTCCATCCGCCAGGTCCTGGGCTCACCCATTTGGGGCACTCAGAACAGGAACTCCTCTGGAAGACTGAAGGAGAAGACACCGGGTGTCGGAGGTCTACAGACCCCTTAGGGAAAGGCAGACGTCTCCGAAGCTGGGACAAGGTGGGAAGAGCATGGCCAGACATCCTGGCGCATGCGCGCTCAAGATCCGAAGCCAGAAGCGCGGTAGGTAGCCTTTGCGTCCAGGCAGTGGAAAGGCCGGCAGAGCTGGTCCAGCCCCAGGGGCCCAGTCACCGGGCGGGCGTCATTGGCTCCAACGTCAGGATCCAGGATCGTCAGCATCGTCAGCACCTTCTCCCTCCCGGGTCCAGGCAGGCGGTGGCCACGTCGTCACAGGGCGGAGCCGCCCCATGGCCCTTTGTCTTTGGAGACCAGTGAGTGCCAATGGAACCAGTGGACTCCTAGCACGCTGTTCCGGGTGGCCCACCGAGCCCCTCTCCAAGACATTCCTACCCGGGTGTCACCCCGGGGACTTGGGTCTTTCACACGTAAAGTCTTCCCTATCCCATTATTAGAAACTTTTCCCCCATATTTTCTAGATGATGTTCCTAAAAGGGACGTGGAATCGCTGCCCCGTTTCTCCACCACGGCTGACCCTGTGCTTTCTGTCTCTGTATCTGTCTTAAGTGACTGTGGTTGGTTTAACCTTTTTTAAACAGCTCTTTCGTTTGTTTGTGTTTGTTTGAACCCAGAGCTTCCAGAATGCAAGGCAGCCAGCTGCTCTACCCCTAAGAGCTGTATCTCAGCTTTTTTTTTTTTTTTCCACATTATATTTTAAATTTTGAAGTAGGATTTAAGTTGCTCAGGTTGGTCTTGAATTTGCAGTCTTCTTGCAACTTCTCTGAGTGCTGGAATTAACCAGACTGCGCCACCACGTGGCTCAGATCAACCCTAGCGAAGCGCCTTGTTAACTACCTAACCAGTATCGCTACCATGCTGGATGGCATTTCTGTATCAGATGACAGTTAATGATACACTTGAAGCCAGCTTGACCTGCATGAGGTCCTGCCTCAGAAAACAAAAATAATAAAAATAAATAAATAGCATCTGTATACACCGTGTAGAAAACTGATGTAGCTCTCCTCATTTTTTTTTTTTGGCTGAAATACATTATATTGTGTGTTTGAGATAAGTCTAATATAAATCATAATAAAACTAGAGGTATAATAAACCCTTCCATCACTGGTAATTACATGTAGAACTGGAGCATTTGCTAGACCAAGTTAGTGGTTCACTGGTACATTGCCTCATTGAATTATAATTTACGTCAATGTCTTGCTGTTAGATACACAGCGTATCTGGCATTTCTCTATCACCGTAGCTAGCCTGGGTTACATGAGATTCTGCCTCAGATAAACAAATAAAAATTTAAAACAAATAAAAAAAATAAACATAGAAACTAAAACCCTATCGTGTATTCATTTAGCGAGTGTTTATTACCAGCCACTGGGCATTGAAACAGAACAGTGGCTGGGTGGTGGTGGTGGTGCGTACCTTTAATTCCAGCACTTGGGAGGCAGAGGCAGATGGATCTCTGTGAGTTCGAGGCCAGCCTGGTCTACAGAGCTGGTCTCAGGATAGCCAGAGCTACACAAAGAAACCCTGTCACTAAAAACCAAAAGAAGGAGAAGGAGAAGGAGAGAAAAAAAGAAAGAAAGAAAATAGAACGTGAATAAGCAGACGTAGTTCCTGCCGCCGTCATGAAACTTAACCTCACACGTCGGTGAGATAGGAAGATGAGTCACTAGATAGTTGAGTGAAGGGGGAAAAAAGTGCTTCCTGAACAAGGAAAATGTAAAGGAGGTGTCTCACCAGGTCTATGATGTCCAAATCTTTTCAGATTTACTCTCTTACAAGAACAGCATGGAAATACTTGGGCTGATGAGATGGCTCCAAGAATAAAGTGCTTGCCCTAAATTCAATCCCTGGAACCCATGTAAATGTGTAAGGAGAGCACCGACTCTGGTATACGATGGCATGTCCACACACACACACACACACACACACACACACACACACACGCACGCACGCACGCTCACACACACATACACACACACACACTAATAAATAAAATGTTTAACATAAAAATACCACAAAATGTTTTTCAAATTAAACATTTTCAAATGTATTTGGGAACTATTACATACAATATAGATCAGCATGCTCCCTATCTGATGGGGATTTTGCTGGATTTTATAATGTATATCACAATACAAAACCTTTGAAGAGATGTAACAAAGAAACTTACTTAGCCTGGCGTGGTGCATGCCTTTACTCCCAGTCTGTAGGAGACAAAGGCAGATGGATCTCCGTGAGTTTGAGGCCAGCCAGAGCTACCCAGTGAGACCCCTGAATGTTATTCTTAAATTGTGTGTCTATGTGTATATCTATGTGGGGATATGCACATTTGAGTGCAAGTACCCTCAAAGGCCAGAAGAGGATGCTGGAGCTCCGGGAGCCAGAATTACACAGGTGATTGTGAGCAGCCCATTTGGAATACGAGGAACCAAAACCAAATCCAGGTCCTCTGAAAGAGCAATAAGCATTCCTAGCTGCTGGGCTGTCTCTCCAGCCACAACACTGTCAGTGGATGGGTACAGGATTTTACTAAATATCTCTGGCTGGCCTTGAGTTGTAACCCATGGTCTGGGCGGTAAGACCTGAACCCAAGTCCTCTGCAAGAGCAGCCAGTGCTGGTTAACCAGTGAACCTTTTCTCCAGCCTGGATGAATGTAGTTTTGGGTATCACATTTGGCTTTGAGATCACTGGGTTTGAAACGTAAGGACGTTTTCATTCATTTTCATCAGGCTCTTTTTGATATCTTACATGTGGTAAAATAAGAGCCTCGTTCCTAAAGTTTTTTTTAATGTTATTTATTTATTTATTTACTTTGTGGGGTATGTGTGGAAATCAGAGGACAACTTACAGAAGTCAGGCTCAAACTCAAGGCCTCAACCTTGGCAGCATACTCCTTTACCCTGCTAATCTGGTCCATAAGTTACTTCTTTTTTCAGAGTCTCATTATGTAGCCCTGGCTGGCCTGAAACTTGCTTATGTAGACCAGGGTGGTTTCGAACTCAGAGAGATCCACCTACCTCTGCCTCCTGGGAGTGCTGAGATTATAAATATGCACCATGATGCCCAGCTCCTAAAGTGCTTTTCTATTAACCCAGAAAGGTCTGCCTCTTGGTGAATTGGCTGTAAAATTTTAAGATTGGTGTCATGTCTCGGGCAGAGAGTGAACGGTTTCCTTATCTAATGGGGCTATTCTATTGAAACAGCTGGGTTTGCCTCTTTACAAAGAAAAATGCTCGAAAAACCAAAAAAAGAAAAAAAAAAAAAGAAAAATGCTTTCCTTGGGGGAGGAGTTTCATGAAAATGCCCTAATGAAATCCATTATTGTTTATAATTAATATATGCTGATTAAAAAACTTTTTAATAAAAGAAATGGCATCTTCATCTCCATCACTGGCTGCTTGAGAGCTATTTTTCAGGGTGTCTTTGTGAGCAGACAAAGACTGTTCTTTGATAATAATTAGCAAATCAGTACATTTCACTCTGCCGTTGAAATGCCTGCTTCCCCGCACCCCTTCTTCCTCCTCCTCCATTTTTGAGGCAGAATCTTAGGTTTCCCAGGCTGGACTCCAACTCACTGTGTAACCACGGATGACCTTACTCCCCTAATCCTCCTGCCTCTACCTCCTGAGTGCTAGAATTATAGGTCTTTGCTACCAAGCCAGTTTATTAGGTGCTGTGGAATGATCTCAGGACTTCATGAATACTAGGTAAGTGCTCTACCAATTGAACTACAGCCCCAGCCCTGGTTCCTCCCGCCCCTTTCTAAGGAAAAAGAAAATCTAATCTTTCTAAAGACTTTCAGTTAATTAGGCAAGGGCACTTTGTTCTCTGTTCTGGGAACATGGAGTGAAAAGACTGAGAGACTAAGTTTCTCCCAGTTGATAACATTTATAGCCCTCTGGGTTTTTTTGTTTGTTTCTTTTTTCTTTTAGAGGAATTGGTCTGTAAACCAGCTGACCTAGAGATCGCTATAGGCTGTCCTCAAATATTCATACAGATCTGCTTGCCTGTGCTGGGATTACAGGCATGCACCCTAACTAGGTCCAGCAACCTCTGGTTTTTAAAATATGTGACTCAAACATCTAAAAGCCTGAGAATAGCAGTTTCTCATCCCTGTCGTTCCCATTCTAGGGAGTGCCGAGGCAGGAGGATAATCAAGAGTTCAAAGCCAGCCTACAGAGTGAGACCCTGTCTCATCAAAAGAGAGAGATGGGGGAGAGGGGATAGAGATGAAGGACAATTTAAGGACTTTTTCTTTATTTTAAAGAATGTAGGCTGGACAGTGGTGGTACATGCCTTTAATCCCAACATTTGGGAGGCAGAGACAGTGGATCTCTGAGTTTGAGGCCTGTGAATTCCAGGACAGCTAGGGCTACACAGAGAAACCCTTTTGTTTTGTTTTTTCAAGACAGGATTTCTCTGTACAGCCCTGGAACTCACTCTGTAGACCAGGCTGACCTTGAACTCAGAGAGCCACCTGCCCCTGCCTCCCAAGTGCTGGGACGAAAGGCATGGGCCACCACATCTGGCTTGCTGTGCACTGTCTTAATGAATAGTTCATACTGTTCTTGGTGGACTCCATAGGTCAGTACTGACCAAGGCTTCTGAATTCCTTCTGCTTCCTCTGGTGCCTCTCATTCTGGGTGCCCAGTCTGAAAACTGTATCTTCTCAGATCTCAGCCCAAAGACAATTTAGAGTATCATAGCAAAAAAAAAAAAAAAAGCCTACATAAGTGAATGATGTATTTAGATTCATGGGAAGTAATAGCCATCTTCAGAGGCCTGTACATTTCCGTCCTAAACATGCCAAGACTCTAAGAGTTCCTGGAAACAGAAATGGCTGCTGCAGTGTCGGTGAATGCCTGCTCTCATCACCTCACGGTGTCTGATTTCTATAATGCCCCACCCGATGATGGAGCTTGCAAGGACTGCCAAGAACTGAAGTTTCTGGTGCTAGTGCATTGATGGGAGGGGCTGTGTTGGGAAACTCTGGTGACATTATAGCGTAGGAACCACAGGTATAGTGATTGTGGTGGGAAGCAGTGTAGATACTCGAACAGGAAAGTGGATGATCTGAAAAGTGACAGGCATGCAGCCATCTGTATGGAATGGTCACTGAGAGTGGAGGAGGAACACATGACCAGAGTGTACCTTTTGAGATGGAGTTAGTCTTTGTAAGGATAAAGAATACAAATAAGAGGCTTGGGATGTCGTTTAATGATAGAGTCCTTGCATGGCATGCTCAAGGCCCAGGGTCTGACCTCTACCAGTGTCAGAAAGAAAAGAATTGAACACTATTACTTGTGTAGCTGTGGCTTCTCATGTCTATCATCCCTTGGGGGGTGGGGCTGGGGAAGGAGGATTGTTAGTTTAAGGCTAACTTGTGCAGTGTAGTGAGACTTTATCTAAAAATAAATGAAACTAGCCAGGTGGTGGTGGTGCAGGCCTTTAATTCCAGCACTGGGGAGGCAGAGGCAGGTGGATCTCCGAGTTTGAGGCTAGCCTGGTCTATAGAGCAAGTTCCAGGACAGTCAGAATTGCAGAGAAATCCTGTCTCAAGAAAACTAAGCAACAAAAAAGGCCCTCAACAGGCCTGGAGAGATGGTTCAGTGGTTAAGAGCATTGGCTGCTCTTCCAGATGGTCCCGAGTACAATTCCCAGCAACATGTGGTAGCTCACAACCACCTGAAATGAGATCTGGTGCCCTCTTCTGGCTTGCAGGGACATGTGCAGGCAGAATACTGTATACATAATTAATAAATAAATAAATAAATCTTTTAAAAAAAAAGCCCTCAACAATGCTATCTGCATCACACTGTCTCAGAAGTTCAAGTCTGTACTTAGAATCACTTGGAGACTTTAACAATTTAAGACACTGTTTCCCAGGCCCAGAGCACACCAATTAAGTAAAAATCGCTGAAAGCAAAAGCTGAGCGAGCCTTGGTATCCTTTCTAATTTCCCCAAGCATATAAACAGGCTGAAAAACATTACACTTCCCAAATGATACAATATAAATGTTTGTAGCCGGGCGGTGGTGGCCCCCGCCTTTAATCCCAGCACTCGGGAGGCAGAGGCAGGCGGATCTCTGTGAGTTCGAGGCCAGCCTGGGCTACCAAGTGAGTCCCAGGAAAGGCGCAAAGCTACACAGAGAAACCCTGTCTCGAAAAACCAAAAAAAAAAAAAAAAAAGTTTGTAACACAGTGAAAAATCCTGCAGACAGTTACCCTGTGTAATGGAAAAGCAAGGATGAGCCAGGCATGGATGATAACAGGAGAATCAGATCAAGGTTATCCTTGACTATATAATAAGTTTGAAGCCAGGCTGTACTACATGGGGACCCTGCCTCAAATCGACAGTAACAGAGGTGGAGAGGTGGCTTAGCAGTTAAGAACACTTGTTGCTCTTGCTGAGAACCTGGGTTTGGTTCCCAGCATCCACATGGCAGTTCACAATGATCTACAGCTACAAGTTTCAGTGGATGTAAGGTCACCAGGTACATATACAGTGCACATTCATACAGGCAGGCAAAACACTTGTATACATAAAATAAAATAAGTAATTAAAAAAAAGTAAAAAAAAACTGATGTTACAGTTGTCTGCCTTTTAAGTCTGTATCTTTGAGGGCTTCTCTGTATATTGTCTGCTGTAGCAGGATGTTCCAAGGTTTAAATTCAGCTTTGATGTCATATATTAACACTGGGTTTCCTTTCTCTTTCTCCCCATTATACTCTCCCAGAATGCTTTACTTGCCCAGGAGAAGATGAAGGAGAAAGAAATTAATGATGGATTCCAGATCAGAGGGTGCCAGGTAAAGTCCGTTTCCTTTCTTCTAAAATGCTTTTATTGTAGGGAGAATTGCTCAGCCATTAAGAATGATAAGTCTTTGTACCCTGAAGGCCTCTCCGCCAATGCAGC
This sequence comes from Peromyscus nudipes, assembly GCA_902168325.1. Taxonomy (NCBI): domain Eukaryota; kingdom Metazoa; phylum Chordata; class Mammalia; order Rodentia; family Cricetidae; genus Peromyscus; species Peromyscus nudipes. The sequence goes on along the minus strand of CABHPH010147116.1, from coordinate 12,252 downwards.
AATCCAAATTAAACCAAATTAGACCAAATTGGAAAAGCCCAGGTTTAATGGGCACAGTGTTCTGGGTGATTCCTGGCCCCTCAGAGAGGAGACAGGGAAGAACCACGTGTCTGTTTTCTGGGATGCAGCTTATATACCCTGTGGGAATGGTCTTGAGCTTCCCTTGGGGAGGAGCTGTGTTTGGCTGGCTTTGAAGGGGCGGGTGTGGGGAAGAAATAGGGGAGGGGAGTTGAGGTGGCTCTTCCACCTGAACATTCAGACTCTTTGAGTATAGGGATGCCAGGGTGCCAGGGGTTGAGGTAGGGCTCCCACCCAAACAAAGAGCACTTGTTCTTGCAGAAGACTGAGGTTCAATTCCCAGTACCTACATGCCAGCTAATGTCTGTAACTCTAGTCCCCAAAGATCCAATGCCATCTTCTGGCCTCCATAGGCACTGCACACACATGGCGCACAGATATACCTGCAGGCAAAACACCCATACACAGGAAGCAGAATCTATGTAAAGCTGGGAAAGAATGCTTGCCTAGCTTATACAAGGTCCTGGGTTCGATTCCCAGTGTTGGGGAAAAATATCTATTATATAATGACTGGGATGATGTATCAGTCAGTAAACTGCCTGCCTTACAAGCATAAGGACTGAGTTTGATCCCCAGAACCCAGGTTAAAAAAAAAACAAACATGGCCTAATCCTGCCGCGGATGGTAGCACACACCTTTAATCCCAGCACTCGGGAGGCAGAGCCAAGTGGATCTCTGTGAGTTCAAGGCCAGCCTGGACTACCAAGTGAGTTCCAGGAAAGGCGCAAAGCTACACAGAAAAACCCTGTCTCGAAAAAAACAAAAAACAAAAAAACAAAAACAAAAACAAACAAACAAACTCCAGGCATTAGGCTGAGAAGGTAGGCCCAATAGAGAGACTGCTTGTGTAAGTATAAGGATGAGATCTCTAGGAGCCATGTAAAAGCCAGCTGCCATGGCACACATCTGTAATCCCAGTGTTTCTATGGCAAGAACGGAGGCAGAGACAGAAGGGCCTCTGAAGCTCACTGGCCAGCTAGCCTGGTGGACACAGCAGCAAACAAAAGAGACCCTGTGAGGACCAACACCTGAAGTTGTTCTGTGCACCATGGCATGTGTATTTCCCTGAGCACACATTCACATGCATGCACACACACACAGATGTATCTACATATGCATATATATGTATGATTATATATCATATATATGATAGATATATATATTATACATATACACGTACATGCCAGGAATGATGGCCCAGTGCTGGAGAGGTACAGACAAGACGATCCCTGGCCAGATGGTGGTGGCGCAGGCCTTTAATCCCAGAATTTGGGAGGCAGAAGCAGGCGGATCTCTTTGAGTTCGAGGCCAGCCTGGGCTACAGAGTGAGTTCCAAGAAAAGCGCAAAGCTACACAGGGAAACCCTGTCTCGAAAAACAAGAAGAAGAAGAAGAAGAAGAAGAAGAAGAAGAAGAAGAAGAAGAAGAAGAAGAAGAAGAAGAAGAAGAAGAAGAAGAAGAAGAAGAAGA
>CABHPH010147116.1:0-10695 GCA_902168325.1 Peromyscus nudipes | reverse complement strand
GAAGAAGAAGAAGAAGAAGAAGAAGAAGAAGAAGAAGAAGAAGAAGATCCTTAGAGCTCACAGCCAGTCAGTCTAGTCTACTAGGAAGTTCCAGGGCCAATGAGGGACCCTGTCTTTCAAGAGGAAAAAGTGGGGGCTGGAGAGATGGCTCAGAGGTTATGAGCACTGGCTGCTCTTCCAGAGGACCTGGGTTCAATTCCCAGCACCCACATGGCAGCCCACAACTGTCTTGTCATTGTAGTTCCTGCAGCTCCGACACCCTCCCACAGACATACGTACAGGCAGAACACCGATGGACATAAAATAAAAGTAAATGCCCGAGAAACAATATGAAGTTGTCCTCTGACCTTTATTATGTGACAGACTTCCTGGGGAGATGCCACACACACACACACATATCTAAAGGAAAACCATGACAGCCCAAAGTAACAACTGTACTAATGTCCACCCTAGTGAACCAATGAGTTTTTATGGGGCTTGCTAATGGGAGTCTAGATGAGGGGTTACTTATAAGGAGTGGGGAGGACCCAAAAGCAGCTGTCACCAGAGAGTCCACCCCAGCATGGGTGACAGCTCACAAAGGCTGCAGTCTTGCAGCTCTCTGCACAGTTTGCAGGGAGCTCAACCATCCAAGAACAACTCTCTGCGCTTTGAGTGATTAGAGGTGCCCCGCCCCCAACAGTTGCTTATTCCTCTTTATAGCGGGGGAGGGCCCTAGAGACTCTTCCAAGTTTCTCCTCTCCTAGTCTCATGATGGTTTGTTTACTTCCTGAGTCTCAAGAGCCTCTCCCTCCCTCCTTGGGGGAAGGTTTCAGTTTGGAGGAAACTGCCATACATCCAGTGGCTTGCATCATGGGCATATGTATACCTGAACACATATGAACATGCACACACACACACACACACACACACACACACACACACACACACACCAAGGAAAGGAATCTTCCAAAACCTGTTTGAGCCTGTTGTTATAATTCTACAATGTAATTAAGTATTGTGACAGCTGACCAGATGTAAGTGCCCCTAGATATTGTTTCTATGAAAACCAGTCAAATAATTTGGAATTACTTTTTTAAAAAAATGCCCTTCACTTAAAAAAAATGGCTATCAAATTATTTGTGAGCATGGGGGAGGGACCGGGAGGAGAGGCGGGAGGGGAAACTGTGGCTGGGATGTAAAATTAAAGTAATAATAACAATAATAATGAGGTGTAAGCAAGGAGGAGTGTTCTTGGTGTTCTAGGAGTTGCTGACATTCCAGGATGTGGCTGTGAACTTCACCAGAGAGGAATGGGCACAGCTGACCCCGGCTCAGAAGAATCTCTATCAAAATGTGATGCTGGAGAACTATAGGAATCTGGTCGCACTGGGTAAGCTTGGTGTTGTTGGGACAGCAGAGCCCATTCAAATGAGTGTATTGCCTTCGGTCGTAGGAGGCGTGAAAACCTTTGTGAATACAGTTTAGGCCGTACAGAAGAATGCTGGCCAGTTTTGGAGGCAGACATCTGTCTGCTGTTACTTTCTTGGGGTGCGGGGTGGGGCCCTGACTTCGTTGAGATTGGATTTTTTTCTTTTCTTTTCCAAGACAAGGTCTCACTATATATCCCAGCCGAGCCTCAAACTCATGGCCACCCTCATGCCTCAGCCTCCCGAGCGCTGGGATAATGGGTATCAACGAGCCGGCGTGCCTGATTTGGAAGTGGTCCCGGAAAAGACTTTTATTCCCTATTAACATGTAAGACCTGCATTTCCCCCCACAACCAGCTTTATAAGCCAGAAGTGATCACTCAGTTGGAACAAGAGGTGTGGTGGACACCAGGAAGCTGCAGCCAGCTGGATGCTTTACCAGGTGAGAAGCAGGGCCAAGTGGGAGAAACGGCTCCTTTTCAGGTATTCGGTAGAGTGCCGTTTTTATGGAATGGAAAGAATATTTAAAACATTCACCTTTCCACTCACATTGTATCTTTTATACAAAGTAGAAATGGCTGTCTTATTTTTTTTCTTCCCCCCAATTGAATAGGAAATACACATTTATTATGAAAAATGATAACCTGGATGTGTAAGTTTGAACTTCTGTAAACACTGTTACAGATCGCCCCCTAGCGTTTTCTCTGCATTTTCTTTATATATCCTTGTAGTATTCTTCCCCCACCCCCACCCCCATCTTATATTGAAAGAGTTAAACATAAGAAAGAAGAACGAGTACCATCCTCAGGCCCCCAAACCAGGACCCCAAACCGTTAGCCTCAGCAGAAATATTCTTGTCATATTTCTTGTGGCATCAGCAGAATAATCTTGTGACATTGTCTAGGTCTAGCAGAACATCCTGTGGCTATTCTAGGAAGAAAAGCAGCCCCCATAGCTGTATTCCCCCCTCCCCGGTGCTGATCTTTAAACTAGCCAATTATGTATTGCCCCGAATGCTATGTTAATTTTGTGGTTTTTGCCTTTAAAAGATGCCTGCAATTATTGTTCGGGGCTCCTCTCACTGAATGGTGCAGGGGGACCGTTTGCACAAACAATTAAAATAAAGCCTCTTGCTGATTGCATCAACTGGTCTGGAGTCCGGGTTTCTGGGGTGCCCACCTGAGAGGATAGTGCCCTGAGTCTGGTGTCTATCAATATTATGTGTACGGTGTTGGCCTGCATCCATCTGTGCACCAAGTACATACAGTGCCCAAGGAGATCAGAAGAGAGCATCAGATCCCCCTGGGACTGGAGTTACATAATGCTGTGTGAGCCACTATGGGGGGCCTGGGAATTGAACCTGGGTCCTCCACGAGAGCAGCCAGTGCTCGCAACCCTGGAGCCATCTCTCCCGCCCTTCCTTTAGGTATTCTTTCAGTCTTTTCTTTTCATATCAAAACTTCTCTATTTTACTTTCTTTTCATTTTTCTTTTCCCTCTCATTATCTAACTCTTTATATTTGGCGTTATAGCCCAGAGCCTCGTTCCTGAGCTCCTTGACTTCTTTTAGGGATTCAATTCCTGCCCTTCCTGCGCTGCTCAAGTTACTGGAGTCTTTCTAATGTCCTTTCCTGCAAAGCCGGCGGCTGACATCAGTGGTTGACGTCAGTCGTGTGCCGTTGGACTGGATGCTGTAGACTTGACAGTCTTGAAGCTGTCTTCCATTGGTCTTCTAGCTTGTCTTGGGCTCTCTGCTCCATCACAGCCTCTTCCTGCTCATTTTCCTCCAGATTCGATGCTTGGCTCTTACTTTTAAGTGGCGCTTCCATTTCATCTTCCCGTTCCACTAGTTCGAGCCTCGCCTTCTTCTTACAGATTCTTCCATTATATTTTCATCAATATCATGTTGTCGCTTAATTAAATATTTCAAAACCTAAACTTAGTGACTTATGCACTCTTCTTTTTTTTTTTCAGTTTTTAAATAGGGTCCCTTGACCTTGAGTTCAGGTTAGCCTTGAACTCACTGTGCAAGTCAGGATAGCCTAAAACTCACACTCTCCCACCCCCAGCCTCCCAAGCACTGGGATTTGCAGGTGTATGCCAGCATGTCTGGTTATGGTGTCTTCTCTGAAATGTCCTCTTAAATGTGAGATTTTTGCTTTTCTTTCTTTCTTTCTTTCTTTCTTTTTTTTTTTTTTGTTTTTTTTTTTTTTTTGTTTTGTTTTGTTTTTTTCGAGACAGGGTTTCTCTGTGTGGTTTTTGGTGCCTGTTCTGGAACTCACTCTGTAGCCCTGGCTGTCCTGGATCTCGCTCTGTAGACCAGGCTGGCCTCAAACTCACAGAGATCCGCTTGCCTCTGCCTCCCGAATGCTGGGATTAAAGGTGTGCACCACCGATGCCTGGCTAAATGTGAGCTTTCTTGATCAAACAGTTATAACAGTAATATTTAATTTAGCTGCCTGTTGCTGGTATTCCATCCACAGTGCAGTGTGCTTATTTGGACAAACATGTGACTACTGTTTGCCAGACACTGGGTTACATTTTTTTTAAATAATTTTATTCTGGCCAGACATGATGGTGCACACCTTTAATTCTAGCATTCAGGAGACAGAGGCAGGTGGATCTCTGTGAACTGGAGGCCAGCCTGGTCTACATAGCAAGTTCCAGGCCAGCCAGAGCTACAAAGTGAGATCTTTGTATCAAACAACCAAAACAATAAAAAAAAAAAATCATCTTAGCTGGGCGGTGATGGCGCACACCTTTAATCCCAGGACTCTGGAGGCAGAGGCAGGGGGATCTCTGTGAGTTTCAGGCCAGCCTGGTCTACAAAGTGAGTTTCAGGACAGCCTGGGTTACACAGAGAAATCCTGAAACTTCCTCCCACCCTCCCCCCAAAAAAGTGATTTTATTCTGAGGCTAGAGAGATGGTTTAGCAGTTGCTCTTAGAGAGGACCCAGGTTCTGTTCCTATCACCCTTAGGATGGTTCACAACCCTCTGTAACTCCAGTCCCAAGGGACCCGATGTCTCCATTTGATGTCCGTGGGCACCAAGCATGCCACATGGTGCACATATATGAATGCAGGCAAACACTCATCCACGTGTAATAAATAAATTTTAAAAAGGGAACCAGAGGCAGCAAGAAGGATCCGTGGGTAAAAGTGATCACCGTGAAACCTGAAAACCCACCTAGTAGAAGGCGAGAATAACTCCTGATCTCCACACATGTGCAGTGGCCTGTGCCCCAATTATATTTAAAAAAAAAAAAGTCAAGGGGCTGAAGAGATAGCTCAGCAGTTATGTGCTGCTCTTCCAGAGGTCCTGAGTTCAATTCCCAGCAACCACATAATGGCTCACAGCCATCTGTAATGAGATCTGGTGTCCTTTTCTGGCCTGCAGGCATACATACAGGCAGAACACTATCTACATAATAAATGAATTTTTTTTTTCTTTTTGATTTTTGAAGACAGGGTTTCTCTGTGTAGTTTTGGTGCCTGTCCTGGATCTCACTCTGTAGACCAGGCTGACCTCAAACTCACAGAGATCTGCCTGGCTCTGCCACCCAAGTGCTGGGATTAAAGGTGTGCGCCACCACTGCCCGGCCATACCTGTGGGGGTTTTTCTGTTGTTGTTTTGGGTTTTTGTTTTTGTTTTTTTTTTTGGTTTTTCGAGACAAGGGTTCTCTGTGTAGCTTTGCGCCTTTCCTGGAACTCACTCTGTAGCCTAGGCTGGCCTTGAACTCACAGAGATCCGCCTGGCTCTGCCTGCCGAGTGCTGGGATTAAAGGCATGCGCCACCACTGCTGCCCGGCATACCTGTGTTTTAAATGTCCCCATGCTCACTGGTTCCTGCCTCCTTTCATAGTCTTCCTACCGTCCTATGTCCCCATTTTAAAATGTTCATTATATTATCGCCAGGCTTCTCTGGTAATTCTTCTGTATGTCAAGTTTCCTTTTTAAAACATAATGTTGGAAAGGGTTTAGAAAGGATTTGTACATTCTGAATTTCTTTTAGACGGGTTGGACAGACGGGAAGTGAAAAAGACAACTCTCAAGCAGAACACGTCTGATGAAAACCAGCTCCGTGAGGTCATAATGGAGAGACTAACAAGGGGCACCTTCTGGTACTCTGTCTTAGGAAGAATCTAGGATTTTGATTATCAGTTAGAATCAAACCACAGAAAGCAGCAGAAGCACTTGGAACAAGTATCCTTCACCCACCAAAAAATTACACAGAGAAGCATGGGGTGTAATAAGTTTGAGGAAAACTATAATCTGAGTTCTAACCTTATTATGCATCAGAGAATCCCTCCGGTTAAAAAAGCCTCTCTATGGGCTAGAGAGATGGCTCAGTGGTTAAGAGCACTGCTTGTTCTTCCAAAGGTCCTGAGTTCAATTCTCAGCAACCATATGGTGGCTCACAATGAGATCTGGTGCCCTCTTCTGGCCTGCAGGGATACGTGCAGACAGAACACTGTATACATAATAAATAAATAAATAAATCTGGAAAGAAAAAAAAAAGAGCATGGGCTGCTCTTGCAGAGGACCTGGGTTCAATTCCCAGCACCTGCAAGGTGGCTCACATTCCCAGGGGACTCATTGTTCTCTTCTGGCCTCCCCCAGGATTGCATGCATGTGATGCACATGCAGGGGAAAAGCCTCTCTACTATGACACCCAAGGAAATAGCAACAAACAGCACTCAGATTTGATTTATTATCGAGGAAATGACGTAAGAGAGAATGCCTATGAATATGATGAGTGCGGGGAAATCTTCCATCAGCATGCTTTTCTTACTAATTGTATTCTTCTCAGAGAGAAACACGGTGAATGTGGAAAGACCTTCAACCAAACTTCAACTCATAACCAACCTCAGATAGCTCTTACGGGAGAAAAACCCTATAAGTGTGACGAATGCAGGAGAGGATTCAGCCAGAGGATACACCTCATTCAACATCGGAGGATCCATACAGGGGAAAAACCTTTCATTTGTAACGAATGTGGGAAAACCTTCCGTCAGCATTGATCCTTGAGAATCCACACGGGGGAGAAGCCCTACAAATGTAGTCAGTGTGGCAAAGCTTTCAGCCGCATCACATCGCTCACTGAGCATCACAGACTTCACACTGGAGAGAGACTTTATGAATGCCGCGTCTGTGGAAAAGCCTTCAGCCAGTGAACCCATCTTAATCAACACGAAAGGACACACACGGGAGAGAAGCTCTATAAGTGTAATGAATGTGGGAAAGCCTTCGGCCAAGTGCTCACCTTAACCAGCACAGGAGAATCCACAGCCGTGAGAAGTTATGTGACTATAAATGTGAGAAAGCCTCCAACTGAAGTCTTCCCCCTCGTAGCACGTAACTCATGTTGGGGGGGAGGGGAAATGAACTCACGGATGTGGAAAATTTTTCAATTCCTTCTTTCCATTCACTATCAAATTATTCATGGGGGAAAGAAAGCTTCCAAGTGAGTTTTACTGCAGAGAAATCAAATTTGTAACTGAAGTTAGTACACTAAAACATTCCCAGGAGATCTTATAAATAGTGAACATTATTAATTTTATAAACAAAAATATATTGGGCCATATTCTGAATCTAATGTAAAACCTAAATAAGGGGAGTGTGATGACATGCCTTCAATTCTAACATGACAGGTTTGCTGTTATTATTGTTGTTGTTTCTTTATGATCCTAGTACTTGGTGTGGCAGAAAAGATTAGGGATTCAAGGCTACCTTTCACTATGGATGGAGTTCAAGGCCAATATGGGCTACTTGAGACCCTATTTTTAAAAATGAAATGGGAAAAAAAACCACAAAAATTTAATAATCTAATAAATCTAAAAAATCTAATGACCTACAATAACCTATAATTACTAACCTGTAGATTTATTCTCTAATACTGTTTAATTGTATGAATATTGATTAAACAAGGCAATGTTGTAATATAACCAGTTACATAAAATAGAATAAACAGAAAGAGTAATATTTTGCAAACTTTAGTCATTTTGTGCTTTATTTACAGTTTTTTCTTATTTTCTTTATTTACAGTTTTTTCTTAATACTTTTTTAAAGGACATAGGATTCTTAGCCTGGCCTAGTAAATATTATCTATGGAACTTAATAGTTTACTGTACTAATTAAAATTTGTTCTGCTTTCTTGCAGAATAAAAATATATTTTAAGCCGGGCATGGTGGCACATGTCTTTAATTCTGGCACTGAGGGGACAGAGGCAGGAGGATCTCTGTGAGTTCGAGGCCAGCCTGGTCTACAGAACAAGTTCCAGGACAGCCAGGACTACACAGAGAAACCCTATCTCTGAAAAAGAAAGAAAGAAAGAAGCTAACAACAAACATTTTAAGTGCTAGAGAGATGGCTCAGCAGTTAAGAGCACTGATTGCTCTTCCAGAAGACCCAGCTTCAATCCCCAGCACCCACATGGCAGCTCACAACTGTCTGTATCTCCACTTCCAGGGCTTCTGACACCCTCACACAGACAGACATGTAGGCAAAACACTAATGCACATAAAATACAAATAAATTATATAAGAGAATACATTTTAAAATTTACAATAACCAGCAGGGTATGGTAGCTCCTACCTGTAAGCCAGACACTCCGGAGGTGGAGACAGTAAGATCCCTGGGAGTGTGAGGGCAGCTTAGGATACACAGTTAAACCTTGCCTCAGAAACACACACACACACACACACACACACACACACACACACACACTACCTGCAAAATTGCTCGTATGTTCAAAGGCTCCCCATCATATAGAGGACAAGAAATGCCATCTCAGAGAGAACAGTCCCTACATAGCTTTGGTTCTGGCCAAGTGCCCGATTCTTGTTCACCATTTTACACTCCATTGCCCCTCTACACAATCTCCTTCCTGCTTCAGATGTCCTTGCCACATCCCATGTCCCTCCGTAGGGTCCTCCAGGTCCTTCTGCTTTCTTCTATGTGTTGACACAAAAAGACATCATAGCGTGCCTTGACGACCAACTCAGCTAGCATTGATGTTTTCCTAGTAACCTTGAATCTAAGCCATGGCCTTGAACTCCCAAGCACCAACAGAAGTGTTAGATTGTCCAAAACTGAAAGAAACTGACTCCCAATGTGAGCCCAAATTCCTTATGTGAGCTCCATACACACACACCCTTAACTGGAGAAAACTAAATAGAACATCCCCCTCTTCTCATACCGTTTGCACTGATGAGGTGGAAGTTCTCATAAGAATTTTTGCACTAATTAGCCCTGGGATTTAATGCTTCTTTGGAGTCCCAACCAGAACTATTTCAGGTTGGTTTGGGACACCTCCTGTGGGAACCACCTTACCACCTGTTCTAGGGTTTCTATGGCTATTAAGAGACACCATGACTGTAGACGGAAAGGGCCAGCCAAAGAAACACTCCCTGAAACCAGAGCCAAGGAAACACACTTTGGTCCTGGAACCAGAGCCAGTGGAAGAAACACACCCTGGTCCTGAAACTAGAGCCAAAAGGCTAAAAATGGCTCATGAAAGAAATATACTCTGGCCCTGAAACCAGAGCCAAATCTGCCCCTAACCAACTGAGCACAAAACCAACCAATCAATCCCCAAGCAGGAAAGCCATCTAATCCCTAAGCAGAAAACCAGCCAATCCATGAGCATTAAATCTAGCCAATCTGAGCTTGTCCAATTGACAATTGTCCAATTGAAATCTGACCAATTCCCACCCTGAAAATCTCCACCTTGGAAAAACTCCTTCCCTAGGAAGCCTTAAACAAGCCCTGTGCCTGTTCAGTTCACTGCTGCCTCTTTCCACCCTTGCAGAGGTAGCCACTCTCCTGGATTCTTCCCTCCCAATAAATCTCTTGAATGATACTTGGGTGAGACCTTCTTTCCCTGGAGCAGAGATGGAGCCTGGGAACGAAGGAGAGTGGAACAGAACTGTAACACTTTTGCTGGGGAAACCTTCCTCTAGGGGAGCAGAGTTGCTACACTCCGGGGCACCTGGACAGAACTGTAACTACTTCACTGGGGAAACCCTCCCCTGTCAGGACAGAGTTATTACATTGGGGAAAACCTTCCCTGGAGCAAGGCTATAAGCTGCTACCCTTACAGTGACTTTGTGGTATTCCTTGGCTCACGACTGCTAGAATACTTTTCCATTAGACTGTGGCCCTTTTGCGGGTAAGGCTCCCCTTTTATTTGTCTTTTCCCTACAATGCCTAGCACAGATTCTGGGAATATGTGTTCCATAAATGTTCGCTAAGAAATAAATGAGTTGGACAGATTGATGCCTTGTTTTATTGTTGTTACTGTAATACTGGGGATTGTTTCCAGACCATGGTGCATGCTAGAAAAGCCCTCGGTCATCTAGCCACACTTCTAGCTCTATGTTTGGGATGAGTTTTTATTTTTCAAGTCTTCCAACACCAGGTGTAAAGATAGCTCAGTAGTCAAGATTGTCCCTATTTGACCCTCAAATAGGCTTTTCCAATAGGCTGTTCCTCTTCACAATTTGCCTAATATATCCCTAGTCTTCTCTTTGAGAAAGCTTTATCAGGAAACCTGCAAGAAATCATCTGACTCCTTTAGGAGTGGCAGGCATATTCTCACACCTGACTCCCTTTCATCCTAGGCTGGTTTCAAACTCACCATATAGCCAAGGATGATCTTGAACTCCTGATCCTCCTGGCTTCACTTCCTGAGTGCTGAGATTGTATGCAACAGCACACGATGTTTATGTAGTGCTGGGATCCAAGGCAGGGCTTTGAGCAGGATAGGTAAATATTTTATCAACTGAACTGCCTCCTCAGCCCTGTGTATGCATATATGTTTGTGTGGATCTGAGGCCAGCTGTCACTATGTAGCCCAGACTGGCCTCAAATTCACTGCAGTCCTTATCGGCCTTTGAATGCTGAGATTACAGCCATGTGCCACCATGCCCACCTTTTAACATTAACTTGAAAATCCTGACATGTATATTATATATATTTAAGAGATACAGTGTGACATTGCAGAACACGCATACATTTATCAGGGTAATTGCATACCTATCCATTTACCACATCTTTGCCTTAAAAACATTCAAAATCCCCTGTATCTGCTACTTTGATCTATGCAAATGTTACACTGTGCAACAGAACACTAGAAATTATTTTGGGCCAGGCAGTGGTGGTGCATGCCTTTAATTTCAACACTTGGGATGCAGAGGCAGGCAAATCCCTTGGATTCAAGGCCAGGCTGGTCTACAGAGCGAGTTCCAGGACAGCCAGGGCTACACAGAGAAACCCTGTCTCAGAA
>CABHPH010147115.1:0-32569 GCA_902168325.1 Peromyscus nudipes | reverse complement strand
TGTGTGTGTGTGTGTGTGTGTGTGTGTGTGTGTGTATGAGTTTGTGTACACCATCACAAGCCAGAGGGTGTCCAATTCCCTGGAACTGGAGTCACAGATCACTCTGAGCCACCCAATGTGGGTACTAGGACTGGTCTGAGTCTTCCTCAAGATACCAAGTACTCTGTTCTTTCTTTCATGGCATTGATGTTTTGCTTTCATGTATGTCTGTATGAGGGTGTGGGATCCCCTAGAACTGAAGTTACAGACAGTTGTGAGCTGCCGTGGGGGTGCTGGGAATTGAACCTGGATCCCCTGGAAGAGCAGTCAGTGCTCTTAACTGCTGAGCCACCTCTCCAGTCCCATCACAAAAACCTTGCTGATGACTCTCTTACCCACTTGTAAGTAACTTGGTGAGATGTCCACAGGTGGCATGTGGTGGGCCCCTGAGTTGGGTTCAGCTCACGGAAGCTAATATCTCACAACTTAGTTGATCTGAGAAATCTCACAAAAGTCCACATTGCAGGATTAGTACTCAGCTTGGTGCCGTTCGAAGGTGGCAGAAATGTGAAGGGACGGGACTTCCAGCACACTGTGGGATGCCCTTGAAAAGGGTGGTGGGACCTTGCATCTTCGTCTTGTTTTTTCTTTGCTTGCCTGACCATGGTGAGGCATGCGGTTTTGTTCCAATGTGTGCTCTTTGCCGTCAAGGTCCTCCCTTCCCACAGCCCCACAATCAGCCGGGCCAATGGCCCGTAAACTGAAGCCTCAGGAACTGAGTCAAAACAGCTTTCTGTTTGTGTGGTTGACTGCCTCGGGTATTTGGATACACAAACGCACTTGCTTACCATCTTTTGCCCAGACAGGATCATGGCAGGTAAAAGAAAGATTGCAAAGTTGATAAACCAAAACTAAAATAAAAATAAAAGCTAGGTAGTGCAGCCTGCCGTGGCAAAACAAATAGCTTTCACCTATTGGCAGGTCAAGTCAGTGTCCTATGATTATAGCAATCCTGATATAATCAGTTTCCCAACTTGAAAAATGTAGCCACACATTGTATATAACCCGTATGTTAAAAGTAGTCTACATGTAAAACAACACACTGATGCAGGCGGTGGTGGTGCACGCCCTTAATCCCAGCACTTGGGAGGCAGAGCCAGGCGGATCTCTGTGAGTTCGAGGCCAGCCTGGTCTATAGAGCTAGATCCAGGACAGGCACCAAAACTACACAGAGAAACCCTGTCTCAAAAAAAACAAAAGCAAAAACCAAAAACCACACCGACTCTAGTTTATACGTTATTTTCAAAGATGTCAAGTGTCCTCTCTGCTCCTTGGCAGTATGAAGTCCAAATGCAACACAGCTTACACTTAATTTTAAGTAAAATAAAGAAAAACATGATCACTGTTTTAAGATGAGAGGAAAAGAAACTAGTATGTGAGACAGACAGTTCGTCATTTCCTCTCTCACAGAGAGATGGCATCTGACTGTGTGTGCTGTGGGGTTCCCAGCTATGAGTGTCTTCTTGAATATTAAATCTTTTTTCCCCAACGAGATGCCTGCTCTGTTCCAGACACTCTGTGTTGTCGTCGATGCATCAGTGAACGTGACGGAAAGCCTGTTCTGAACCTGCTTGGAGTTTACATTCTGGCTTGGGAATATGAGCAATAAAGACATGTATAAAGCTGAGAGTGAAATCTTTGTGGAGCCAAATAAAGCAGCAGAGAAAGGCAGTGTTTCCAGAGGCAGGCTGCGATTTTAAAGAATGATCAGGCAGAGCTCTCACTGGAAAGGTGATGTTTGGACAAGTATTGAAAGGGAAGAGGGAGTGAGCCCATGGTAGGTACCTGGGGGAGTACATGCCAAGTACCAGGGCACCTGGGAAGTACATGCCATGTACCAGGGTGCCTGGGGAGTACATGCCAAGTACCAGGGCACCTGGGAAGTGCATGCCAAGTACCAGGGCACTTGGGAAGTACATGCCATGTACCAGGGTGCCTGGGGAGTACATGCCAAGTACCAGGGCACCTGGGAAGTACATGCCAAGTACCAGGGTGCCTGGGAAGTACATGCCAAGTACCAGGGTACCTGGGGAGTACGTGCCAAGTACCAGGAACATTTTGTGCTTAAGGGAAACTGGCTGCAGGAAGGTGGCGTATGGAAGAGTGATAACTGTGGGAAAATTTCAGAGAAATAATTGAGGGTGACAGGGAAGGACTTTCCTTAAAACCCTTGTTCAAATGAGAATTAAGATCTTCACCATTGACCATAAGGAAGACCAAGTTCCCACTAATTGAAGTGGCTTTTCCAGGGCTGGAGAGATGGCTCAGTCGTTAAGAGCACTGACTGCTCTTCCAGAGGTCCTGAATTCAATTCCCAGCAACCACATGGTGGCTCACAACCATCTGTAATGAGATCTGGTGCCCTCTTCTGGCCTGCAGGGACACATGCAGGCAGAACACTGTAATAATAATAAAAAAAGATGCATAACAGTAGCAAAATTACAGTTATGAAGCAGTGAAATGGCTTTTCCGGGCAGACAGAGCTGCTGTTAGTCATGTTGGTGGGAGTGTGGAGGCTTTTTGTAGGCCCCAGGTTGTCCATGGTTGGAGTGTGGAGGCTTATTGTAGGCCACAGGTTGTCCACTGACCATCCCAGCAGCAATACTGAGCAGGCAGCTAAATGTCTGGTCTGCCATGGAGAAACGCATTGTAATCTAAGAGAGTCGGTGTAGATAGGAGCAAAAGAAGCTGGGAGGTAGGGTGATGGAGCAAAGGAGCCTGGGAAGGGGCAATCTGAGAGGTAGCGGGCAGTGCGGTAAAGAGTGGTGTCTCAGGAGTCTAGTGAAGAGCATGCATGTCCAGAGGAGAATGCCTTCAGTGCATACTGCTAACCCAGCACCAGAGATGACCCAGAACTGACCCCGGATTTAGCAGTGTCCATAGAGGTCATGAGTGCAATCACATTGGAAGCTGGTTGCCGGCTAATACAGTCTGCAGGGGTTTCTCTCCACAAAAGCACAGATCATGTACTCAGGGTGGACCCTGTGGCTTAGATTCACCTTTGTCTGACTGCCCTATCCCGTTGAAGCTCTCTCCATACATCAGTCCTCACAGACTCACGAGATATCTGATGCAGTGTGGCGTCTCATAGGAACACAGAACAAGTCTTGGACAGATGAAGTGATGTAAGCGGGTTTGTTCGGGAGATCCAATGCCAGGAGACCGAGTATCCGGCCTGTACTATTGGCACATGGGAGCTGTGTACTGAAAGTCATAAAAGGTAATTCTGGGTGTAGAACAGCATTTCTCAACCTGTGGGTCATGACCCCCACAGGCATCGCATACCGGATATTTACATTACAGTTCATAACAGTAGCAATATTGGAGTTATGAAGTAGCAACGGAAATAATTTTAGGGTTGTGGGTCACCACAACATGGTTGCTGCATGAGGCAGGTTGAGAACCAATAATGTAGAATGTTCCTTATTCTCTCCCTCGTAAGTTTGCAGAGCATGCTTTGAAGTTCTCCAGGCCTAGGTTTGAATCTCAGTTCTGCCACTCAACTAGCTCGCTGACTTTGAGCGGGGGCAATCCATCTTGGCAAACCTCCGTTCATTTGCAAAGCAGGGACAATAATGGCCCCAGGAAGCTGTGACAAACTGTGGCTGGCCTATAGTACCCTTTTCGTCCCAGGGCATAAGGAATACTGTGTACACAGCACCTCTTAGGATTATCACCGCCCTGGGACTGAGGTTTCCAGGGTATCTCCTTTGGTGGAGCTGTCTCTAAAGAGATTTTTAATTGATGCCGTTGCTTGGGGTTTATTATGTAACAGATTGAATAGAGTTAGACCCACAAATCTGTTAGGACTTTCCCTAAAGAAGTTACCAAGTGTCTTTTCTTCTCCCCTCCTGATTGCTGCTCCTGGGAGGAAAAAAATGGCAACGAAAAACAGTGCACTGCACACTCAGGGAAAATACATAATTTGTTCCCCTTTATCAGCAGCGAGAAAACAAAACTGTCAGTTTCCAATTCCCCAGCTTGCCATTACTCATGCGAGGAGAGGGCAGCCAGGGGAAGCGGGAGGACGTGCCAGGTATACCGAAGCAAGCCAAGAGCCGTCTATCAGTGAGCCCAGTGTGGAGAGGCCTGCAAGATGCCGAAGGGTTCCTCTGGGTCCTTATAGCACGTCTATGGTTACTGTTAAGAAGGATCGGATGTTTTCAACGGGCTGGAGAGAAAGCTCGGTAGGTAACGTGCTTGCTGTACAATCATGAAGGTTTCAGGTTTGGATCTCCGCACCCCTGCTGGGTTCTGGGGACCGCGTCTACAACCTCAGTGCTGGATCCAGGGGCAGATTGTGGGCAGCGGAGACAAGCAAGTCCTAGGTGTTGGATGCCCAGCCAGCCTAGCCAAAACCAAGCTCCTGTGTCAGTGAGAGACTTTGTCCCAGAAAGCACAGTGGCATGTGTAGAGAGATGGCTCAGCAGTCACGAGCGCTCACTGCTCCTGGAGGGGATCTGAGGCCGGTTCCCAGCGTCCATACTGGGCAGTTCACAAGCCCCTGTAACTCCAGAGAAAGTGATGCCCTCTTCTGGCCTCCACAGGCACCTGCCCACAGAGGTCATACACTCGTGCAGATACGGCCACATAAGTAAAAATAAAAATAATCGTTAAGAATGTGAAGTAGAGACGTGATGGAAGAAGACAAATTCTGGCCTCCATGTGCTGGCACTTGGCAAGTGTGTCCTCCCGTATGTACACACATACATCATACACACACACACACACACACACACACACACACACACACACACCCAGAGCAGATATTTTCAAATGGATCAGCACCAGCTCTTTCAAAATAAACTTAGGAAAGTAACAGGTGATGCTAACTAAGTGATTTTAGGCTATCTCTCCTCTAGTTACCATGAGGGTGAAAACTGCCGACCAATGTAAACCTGCAGCAGAAAGGACCACAATGTGTTTCTTACTTCTAATCCTGTCTGGGAAGAGCCTGTCTCTTCCCCTCCCCTGCCTTGCCCTCTCCCCTTCCCTCCTCTCTCTCCTCCTCTCTCCTCCCCTCCCCTCTCCTCCCTTCTCCTCCCCCCCCTTCCCCTCTCCTCTCTCTACACTCCCCTGTGTGGGTGTATGTGTGCAGGTATTGAACAGCACTTGAGAAAGGAGAGGGCAGGGAACATAAAGGAAGAACGAGCTACAGGAATATTTTCCAAATCGTTACAGCTGTGTTTCTGTGAGCACCTTCAGACCTTAGGCTCACTCCACAGTGCTTTAGCGTGTCGTTTTGAGGTGGAACCAGACGCAGAGAATAGGAAAGATGTTTAAATAGTAATGAATGGTATCACCTCACATTTGTGCAGTGAACGCCAGAATCTCATGTACGTTACAAACTCTGTGATAACCATGGGCCAGTAAATTGTAAGAAATACTAAGTTTTTTAAAGTTAGCGTTAATATTAAGGAAATGGTGAAGAATTCCATTTTACAAAATTATAGTGGAAAACAATTTTCCTTCTTATTCTAGACGGTCAAGTTTTCTTGATTTTCCTTCTGAGCTTCCGGCCGCGTATCCCCTGGTGTGTGTGTGGGTCCTCATCATCTTTCTTGTTTTTAATACAAGCGGTGCACTTCAAAGAGGGTTCCAATCCTTCCCTTTTTTCACTCTGCTCATTCCTGTTAACGAACCAGCACCACCTGATCTACCCCAGCGGTTTTATGATCGTCTCCGAGCATTCTGTCGTACGGATGTACATATTTTAATTTTCCAGACTTCTAACTTGTTTTAACAAGGTGACATTATATTCCTGCACTGTGGTTCTCATTAACACAAAATAATATCTGTGGCTACCCTCCTAGCCCTGGCACATAATAGATTTCCAGTAAATATTAGGAGAATGGGCGAATTCATCTTTTGTGCTACGTGTTGGTCATTTATTTTGCGTGTTGTTTTCCTTTATAGATATTAGAAAAGTGAAATTGAGCACTGAAGATAGTCACATATTCTAAATTAATGGACTCTATATTAATGAAGTTCATGTCATATCATCTATATCCCTAGACCTAATTTGCATAGTAAGATATTTAATGTTCCCTCTGAGGCCAACATAGTTATGTTTTAGAAGGCTGATGTCCATCAGCACCCGTGGAGATGGTCGCTCTGTACAGACCAGAAGGCTAGTACATTTTATTTAATCTGGTGGGTATTTCATTTGAGTGAATGTCAGAGGCCTTAGCTTAAATGATTCAGAATCTGGAAGCATGTAGGCATGAGCAGATTGTTCTTAGAGCTGAAGTCTTTGGAGCTCTGATTCAGAGGACCAGAGACCTGTGCTTTGGGTGAAGGAGGCTTCCACTTCCCCGGCAGGAACGCTTGGAGCACACCTGTAAGTAAGCAGTCTTCTTCGCTGTCCTCTGACAGTTTAGATGTCTTGGGAAATGAGGCTGTTTCCATTGTCCTAAATGATCCCAGCTTCTTGGATGGTCCCCGGTTTGTGTGAATTCTTGTGTGCTACCAGAGAGGCACTATCGAGCTGATGTGTAAAGGGCCATAGACTAGAGTGTCTTATTTTCTTAGGAAAAAAACAAAAGAAAAGAAAAGGACTGCGCCCTGCAATGGGCTGACTTGGCCTAAATAACAAAGATAGTTTTTCTTAGGAAGCCTTTCAGTATGAAATGATGTAGCTGTTTCCCCTAGGGTGGGGAGTTTTGAGTTAGGCCATCCACAGTTAGTTACAGAGCATCCTAAGGATTGCAGTCTCCGTTGGCTCTTTTCTTTGTGGACCCTCAGATACCTCCCATTTTCACAGTCCAAAAAGACTCAAGCCATCTCCTGTCCATGCTGGGCAGCAGGAAGCGGAAGGATGTCACCTCACGTTTCAGTGAGATTCACCCAACAGGTCTGCTTAGGTCTCCTTGGTTACCTGAGTATAAGTACAGGTCAAGTGTAATGCTAGCAAAGGACATTAATATTCCCAGCTAAAAATCCATTTCTGTCACCAGGAGAGAAGCTGGGGAGGAGAATGATAGAAAGCAAGTCAATTAGTCTACTCTCCTTTAGGTAAAACACTGCCATTCATGAAGACATGTAACGTGCCCAAAGTCCCTGATGACAGAGATCCCTATCCCACAGGCCTTCCTTCCTTGGCCTTTTCCTCGAACCCAGGGTGTTGGCCTTGATAGTCTAAGTCTTTGTTGTGAAGCTCTTTCATCAAATTAGCGGGAACTGTTTATGCCTTTGGGGAAGTAGACTGTGGAAGATTTATTTTTTACTTATTAGTCTTGTGTCCGCCAGCATTTTTTTGATTTATTTTTCTTCATATCCTGCCACTTTATGAATTCGATATTACACATCTTTTTCAGTCTATTTAGTGTACCTATTGATCTTTTTGTGAGCGTACTGAAGATTGCTCCTGCGCATTCCGAGGTTGGTAAAGAATAATTATTGAGCTGGCTTAGTAGAAATAAAAGTGGCAGCACCTGATCCTAGGGCAGAGGAATTGGATGAAGTCTAGATTTGCTTCTAGAAAATGCTCATTAGGATATTTCCCACAGAGGTCTATTATTTGTCCAAATGTAAACATGCTCAGGAATGCGTGAGGGTGTATGTGGAAAAATAAAGACATCTATTTAACAGTTTTGAGCAATAAAGATATATCCCCACCTTCATATTGTTTACCAAGTAGCAGGAGCTATGATTGAAGGCAAATGGTGCAGCTGGGGTGATGACTCAGCAGATAAAGCTGAATTCCTGAGCAAGCCTGGGACCTGAGTTTAGAATGTTCCTAAAAGCTGGGTGGGCGTGACAGCCTGTTTGCAATCCCAGGCCCTGGGAGGCACGGGACCCCTGGAACAAGCTGGCTAGCTGGACTAGCCAAAACAGTGAGCTCCGGGGTCTGTGAGAGACCCTGTCTGAAGGTAAGAGAGAGAGCAATCACAGAAGACACTTGGCTTCAACCTCAGGCCTCCACAAGTGTGTACACCTGCACGTACATGTGAGCATGCATACCAGCGTGCACACCCTACACATTCATATTCAAAACGGTACTGTGGTGGAATAGGTTTACGTGTTGTAATCATATATGAGTGAGGCACCGAACTTAGCATTTGGAAATAAGAGGAGGGGCTGGAGAAATAGCTCAAGAGGTTGAGAGCACTGACTGCTCTTCCAGAGGTCCTGAGTTCAATTCCCAGCAACCACATGATGGTTCACAACCATCTGTAATGAGATCTTGTGCCCTCTTCTGGCTTGCAGGCAGAACACTGTATACATAATGAATGAATAAATAAATAAATAAGTCTTTAAAAAAAAAGAAATAAGAGGAGGCTTTCTGGGTAGATATTCAGGCTGAGCCCTGAAGATGGTAGCACTTAGCCACACAATGATCGTTCCAGGCAGAGGGAGCAGCATGCATAAAGAATGGGGATGCTAGGGCAGATGCAAAGGTCAGCGACATCCTGCTTATTAAGGGACTAGAGGCAGTGGGTGCTAACTGGCTAGTTGTGGCTAGGTCACCAAGAATCGTATTAGCCACACAAGGCTCCTTAGGGCATTGGAATGGCTCCATAGGGCTAAAACTGGAGAATGATACCTGTAATTGGAGTTGTAGAAGGATCAGGAAAGATGGGGCGTGTTTCTGCATGTGCAAATAGCCCCAGGGTAACAAAAAGTGAGCATGAATGTGTAGCCGAGAAGGTGGCCAGTCCAGCTGGAATACACTGGGCAGGAGGGAAGGGACTCTGTTAAAATTGGATGGAGGTCCAGTCTCTACTTGGAGAATTGTAGCATGTAAATTTTTTAAAATTTTGTCCTAGGAAGATCATTACTTAAGTTTCTGTGTAGGGAATGGACAGAGAGAAAGGCAGCAAGAGTAGAATCGAGAAACCAGTCAGGAAGCCGTAGGGCATCAGAGGGCTTAAGAGGCCATTACGACTTTGACTAAGGTAGGCAAGTGGAGAAGCATGGGTCTGTTTACGTGAACTTTGAAGAGCTCTCCAGAGGTCAAGGAAGAACCATACGAGGAAAATGGGTGCTTATTCTTGGACTGGTGTTTAGTGATGAGGCTAAGAAATCCTGACGCATGTGGTTGTCCATGGTGCAGGCTGGTGTGGGAGGCCAACGGAAGACAACCTCAGAGGGTCCTGGGCCTTTGCCTCAGTGTCAGCAAGGGGGCCTCTAGGAAGGCAGTGTGCTTAGTTCCTGAGCTGTGGTCTTCCCCCCACCCTTCTTCTTGTGATTCTTGGTCTTGGTTCTGACCTCTGGAGCCCCCGTGGGTCAGGAAGAA
This sequence comes from Peromyscus nudipes, assembly GCA_902168325.1. Taxonomy (NCBI): domain Eukaryota; kingdom Metazoa; phylum Chordata; class Mammalia; order Rodentia; family Cricetidae; genus Peromyscus; species Peromyscus nudipes. The sequence goes on along the minus strand of CABHPH010147115.1, from coordinate 23,292 downwards.
TCCCTTTCATATGTCAGATGCTCCAAGCCAGCTGTCCTGTCATCCAGCCTTCCCCGAGGCTCACACGCCTGTTCCTATGGCCTTTCCCCATGGGGCTGATTTTCGAAATACTTTGCCAATCTGCCAGTCACCTTCCTTCAGATGCACTGCATTGTGTGATGCCCTTTTGAAAATGTGATGGATTGCGGCTGGCTGTCACCTTGACAACAGGGATGAAAGCCTCAGGAGAAAAGAAGAAAATCCATCTCTCACGTTCAGAGCAACCATTAGAAAAGCAATATATACTCACAAATGAACATTAAAAATATAGATAAGACGTAAGAAAAGCTTAAATTGCTGTAATATTGCCATTTTAAATTATAATTAAGTTTCCCTTAATCTTTTCTGGGTATTTGGTATCTAAAAAAAATGGATAGAGAGAGGTCTGTTGTTCTGATGGTTGACATTTTCACATCATTAAAAGTTCTCATCACCATTATTTTCCTCAACTATTTTCTGATGTGATGGATTTTTTTTTAGTTTGTAACTTTCATAAATAATGTATATTTGCACATGCTTAACATCACACCAGTCCTTTGTTTCCCCCATCTCATAAGTATAAATTCCCAGCATAGAATTACTGGGTACAGACTTTTTTTTCTGGCCTTCCGCCATATATGGATAATTGTCCCTCAGGCAGACTTTACCCATCCCTTCCCTCTTCCCCTAACATGGACCAGTGGCCTTGTCCATTTCAACCTTCCCTTTCCCAGCCCGGGGTAGATGGGGGACCACCAATTGAAACAGCTCATGGTTCTGAGAGCTCGCCTGTGTGCTGGCCACTGGCTCTGCTGTGGCCTGTATTTCCATCTGGCGTTTCTCTTGGCAACCCTGTACTTGAGGTGCTGGGGCAGGAAATGATGCCAGCAGGTGGGGAAGTGGCTTTGTCACAGGCCACGCAGTCTGAGTGAAGATCAGTTTGGTATAAGCAACAGGAGGACAGCTAATGGTGGCTTTAATTCTACGGAAGTTTGTAAACCTTTTTCCTGCAGGTGGACCACAGCGACCGAAAATTGCAAACATTGCTGGGGATGCCACTGATAAGTTGCCCCCTCCAAACACCACCCCGCTCAAGGAATGGACTGTTGTCAATCTTCCAAGCAAAGCTGTGGGCCTCTGGCGACGGGTGCCCTCGCCTCCTCCGCAGGAGTGACAGTGCTCATTCCTAACACTTGTGATCGTGCTTGCCTGGGTTCGAACCTCCCCAAATACAGCGCAGTGTGCATATTTCCTTATTAGTGTTCCCCTCCCAGCAACATTTTGGGTCTGAAATTTATGGTGTGTCACCGTGATTTGTACATTGTCCCCACTGGAGAACATTCATATTGCATGAGTAGACCACAACCGTCATTTGCTATTGATAGGCATTTCTGTCTTTTCTGGTTTGGGGCTCCTATGAATAGTGCCGTTGGGAACATTTCTTAGGGCCAAAATGGACACACACGTGCTTCAGGGTCAGGGACAGTGTTGTGTAATTGTTTCTCCATGTCTGAAACATTTCCTTACAAACAAAAGCTGTTCGGTGTGGGAGACAGCAAGAGAACACACACACACACACACACACACACACACACGCACATGTCCCTACACTGGTATGCATGTGCTCTGCTGGAGGGAAGGGCTGCTGACACCCAGAGAATATGGCTACAGCCTCTTGGAGGCATGCTTGCTCCAGCAAATGGGACATTAACTCTGCGGCTGGCAGGCAGCAGCACACAGGAGTGGCTGTGAGAGGAAGCGTGTTTCTGTGATTTAATTATGAATCTCAGGGAAGCGTAGTACCATCCTCTCCAACCTGCTGCGCGGAATGGCAGGATGCCACGGGCATGTCTATCAGGTGTTTCCAATGTAGCAAAGGGAAAAGGTTGAGGGACTCGGTGACAGCCTCGGCATCTCTCTACACAGAGTGTCCTCGCCAGAGATTTGGGTCCTGAATCTGGTCAAGTCCCCTACGTCTTTATAGCTACCATTGGGAGATCACAAGGGCCGAGGGCAAAGTTGAGAGAGTCACATGTCCTGCTTGGATCAGAATCATTCATACGCGGTCTGGCTTCATTGTTAGTAGCACGTCCTTTACCTGTAGAGATGTCCCAGTTCATTACTAAATTTTATGGTCATCAACATAGACACAGTGATTAAGATTCTGTTGCTTATGTGAAATGTGACCTCGGGACAAGCCCCTCTGCCCCTCTGGGTTTCATTGCACAGGCTTCAACGTGAGGTTGTAAACCTGAAATGAGGCAGAGGGTTGGGGATGGGGGATGCGGTGCGTGTGTGTGTGTGTGTGTGTGTGTGTGTGTGTGTGTGTGTGTGTGTGTGATAGGTCCTCAGCCCTGTCCCAGAAAGAGGACCCAACTTTTTACATCTTGTCTTTGTTGCCTATAGCTAGATTTTCCGTAAGGCCTGAGGATAAGTGTTTGCCAGGACCCGCAGGGGCTGGGGCTCTGCCTCCTCTCCGTCTTCCTTGGTTTCCCTTTGTTCTGGGGTATGAGGTGTACTTAATCTACTTAATTGTTTAGTAGGCTTCTGTCAGGGCTGCAACATGGCTGCAGAAGCTAGTAGCACTTGGAAGCGAATCCACCGTCGGCCTGCACTCCAGTGGGGGTGGTTAGGAAATCCTGGGATGCTACTCCAAATATATAGGGTGACCATACAATCTGGTTTTATGTTGTTGGCTGGTGTAATACTCAGTAACATTCCCTTTCACTCTCAGGGGGTCTCAGTTTGCCCTTCCGTAAGATCTGTATACACCTATCCTCAGGTAAGGGGTCACCTTGGGACAGGAGGGAAGTAAACCAAGTTGCTTTCTAAATGGAAACCCATGATACAGCCATTGGTGAAGAGGCATGAAAACATTGCATTTCACTGGAGTGGCTTACAGTTTCAGAGGTTTATAGTCCATTATCATCATGGTGGGGAGCATGACAGCAGGCAGGCATGGTCCTAGAGCTGAGAGTCCGTACATCCTGGTAGGCAGGCAACAGGAAATAGACTGACACACTGGGTGGTATCCTGAACATAGGAAACCTCAAAGCCTGCCCCCACAATGACGCACTTCCTTCAGCAAGGCCACACCCACTCCAACAAAGCCAAACCTCCTAATAGTGCCACTCCCTATGAACATATGGGAACCAATTACATTCAAACTACCACACATGGATACAACTCTAGATAAACACCAAATGGAAAATTGCATTGCAGGAGAATACCTACTGTATTCTTACATAGAATTGAAATTATATTATTTTTACATTGGTGTGTGTGTGCCCAAAGAGGCCAAAAGAGGGTGTCAGACCCTTTGGAGCTGGAGGTACAGGCAGGTGTGAGCCATCTGATGTAGGTATTTGGAACTGTACTTGGGTCCTCTGGAAAAGCTGCTGCACTCTCCTAACTACTGAGCCATCTATCCAGCCCCATAAAGACTCATTTTATTTCTTATTATTTGTATGTATATATGTATGTGTATGCACACATGTATGTGAGTGCCTGTGGTGGCCAGAAGAGGGCGTGTGATCCTCTGGAACTGGAATTACAGGCAGTTGGTAGCCTGGGAGCTGGGAGCCACACTCAGGCCCTCTGCAAGAGTAACACCATCTCTCCAGCTCCACATTTGCATTGAATTTGATAAAGCCAACCTAAACGATTTCTTCTTTAGGGATACACACACATATGGGGTGAAGGTGTAAAGAAAAAGAAAGACATGTTTGATTTAGAATTCCTGGGCAGTAGGAGGGGCTGGAGGCACTGGAAGAAGCATGGTCTCAGAGATGGAGTTTACTCATCTCTCAAACAGATGTGAGGGTGAGGATGTTCTCTCTCTCTCTCTCTCTCTCTCTCTCTCTCTCTCTCTCTCTCTCTCCCCACCTTCTTTCATTCCTTCCTCTCTCCCTCCCTTCCTTCCTTCCTCCTCTTCTCCTCATCCTTTTTTTTTTAACATAAAAGATGGGTGCATATTATGGACATCCTTTGGATTCTTTAGAAGATTTAACAAAAAATATACAGAAAAGAGGAAAATAAAACAAGATATTATGTTGTATCAAATTTTATACTTACTACACTCATGTGCTTTGGGGTGACTCATTGCTAAGTTGAGGAAGGTAGCCAGACTTTCGGGATTTGAAGTGAGGTGCCAGGGAGGTGATTTTCTGGTTGGCAGCCTTAACTCTTTAGCATGCTGGTTGTGACAGTGGCCGTCTGGGTCTGCGCCTGCTGCTAGAATCGACACACTCTGGCAAGCATGCCGGCGTTCACTGAGCAAACATTTTCCTAATACCTAAGTATACAGCCTGTCTTTTCTCTCAAATGCTGTGAGGGACATTCCAGTGTCACCTGCATTGACAACGGAGTCCTGCTGTTAAGACATTTAGGTTAACAGAGTCTGCCTACAGATTCTCACATCCCAGGCTGGGTTGGTCCCAAAGCCATCTTCAGGGGCCAGTTCCTGAAATGCTGCCTCTATCCTGCCCTGCCCTGGTAGAGGCAAAGGCTTGGCCCTTCCAGGCTTACAGAAGGCAACAGAGGTAGTTAGGACACTGGACCTCAGGGAGGTGAAAGCATACCAAAGCTGGAGACCTCCCTCTGCCTGGGTCTTCCTGCTGGGACACAGGGACACCATCTACAATGCTCCTCACCTTTTCTCTTTTGCAAAAGCACTTTTTCTTTATGATAAGCATACTAAGCCTGACTTCAACTGAAGCCATATTCACCTGTCACCAGGGTATATATACTCAGCTCTGCTCCCTCAAACCCACCAGTCAGGTCAAGGACACCCTGAGGGCTAGACATATACCTGCGTTGCAGAAAACACACTGTCCCTGAGCAACTGTGCCCAGCGCCTGAAGAGTCCTTTAGGGTCACTGGGAGAGCAAGTGCCATGGTAACCACACCACACGAACCTGTAGGCTACTGGAAAAGGTGGAGCCTGGTAACAGGGAGTTGCCTTCTGTAAGACTGGAAGGGCCAGCCCTCTTTCTGTCCTTGTTGATGAAGCCAGGCAGATGTCTCTTAAACTCCCGAAGGATAAGCCTTGTTCTAGCCCTAGGGACAGACACATGAGTGCCTTCATGTTCCTAAAATGGATGGGGAAGTCCGTCGAGGGCTGCTGGGAGGAGAGTTTCATCCTTATGGGGGAGGAAAGTGGAGGGAGAGACTCTTGTCTGTGCCGATCCCTGCTTTGAAAGCAGTGAGCCTCAAATGCAGTGCTTAGGGCTTAGGTAGCCATTCTGTAATGGTGAGACACCAGGAGACTGGTGATGCTGGCCCTTGTCCTACCATCGTTGACCCCCAGCATCTCCAGAACAGTCCATTTGTGATTTCATGTTCTGCAACGAAGAGACTCTAGTTACAGACTTCTGTGTATGCCATATACGGATAGTGGCATTTTCTGTTATTTGCAACAATAACAGCAACAAAAAACCTAGGGGATCTAATGCCCCCTTCTGGCCTCTGCAGGTATCTACACTCACATGCACATACCCCCAGACACATACACATGGTTTTAAAACAAATCTGTAAAACACCAGAACTGCGGAGCGGTGGTGGTGCATGTCTTTAATCCCAGCACTTGGGGAGGCAGAGGCAGGTGGGTCTCTGTGAGTTCAAGGCCAGCCTGGGTTTTCCTATGGCAGCTCAGATGCGTGGGTGATGGAAGAGACGGCTGAAGATCTTAGCCTGTCTCCTTCAGTGTTCTGTACCCCTTGCAGAAGACCATACAAGGAATAGTGTGGTGCCCGAGATGGAAGATGGAGTAGAGGGAGTGGAAGGAAGTCGGCAGCATCACCATATGCTTTGAATTACTCTGCTTGCACCGTATTTACTTACAATGGGCTTGGTTATTCTGGGTGCCACATATTGAACGGACGCAACATTCACAAGCTTAAAAACACTCTTAGCACTTACACCTTTGAAATCTTTGACGGCCATCCCTTTGAACTGGCGCCCAGGGAACAGTGCTTCTTGACACACACACACACACACACACACACACACACATACACACACACACCACACACACACACACACCACACACACACACACACACGTCTCTGTAGAGAACTATTATAACGAGGCAGAGTCTCTATTTTCAGCTCCCAATTACCTTTCAATCCAGCCGCTGTCATTAAGGCACACTGGCACTTAGTGTGCTGGAAGTTGGAGAAATGAGTACATTACCATCAAAGCATGCAAGGCCGGAGCTTTGCATAATCACTCTTGGGACAGCTCCCCAGGCTTGGCATCTGCCGCGCTCACCCTCCGGTGGCCTTGTTTTGGATTCTGCTCATGCAGAGTCCCAGTTACTGGTTTTAATAGTTTCCAAGTTCTGGTGAGGGTTGTCTAGTCACTCACAGTTGCTTTTTCCTCTTGGCACACTGTGTGTGTGTGTGTGTGTGTGTGTGTGTGTGTGTAGCACCCTGATGATTCTACATGTGCCAGAATAACAAAGGGCGTGACATAGTCCCTGGTTGGCGCCTGTGGCCAGTGGCCTTTCTGGCTGCCCCGTTGCTTGGTGATTGTAGCAGCTGGTCTTATTTAGTCCAAGCTCTCTAGGGCACCCAAACTCTGCAGAGAGGTGGAGGGAAAATGTCTTCCATCTCTGCTGAGATTCTTCTCAGGCAGGGGAAGAGATGGAGCGAGACGATGGGACAGAGTGGGTGCTGTGGGTAGATAGGAGTCCAGTGTTGGGTCTGTGGACCGTTGAGGGAGGCCAAAGCCAGAGGCGAAGCTAAGAATATTAAGATGTGCAGCAATAGGACAGCAATGTCCTTCAGAACAGGGCAGGGGTGGGGGTGGGGGACCATGGGATTGGCAGGCCCCGAGTCTCTGCTGGGCTGTACGGGAACCCATGGTGGAGACGTTCTAGGAGCAGCTGGCAAGGGGATACAGAACCCGAGGGAGGGGCACAACTGAACATTGGAACCTCCTGCAGAAGAGCCACTCGGTTCGAATCCTTCTGTGCAGCCCAGGACAACTTCATGTAGGAAGCGGGCAGCCAGGGCTGCACCATGACTGTGCCTGGCGCATGGCAGGAGCTTGATTAATATTTACCGAAGAAATCTTGTGAGTGCATCTCTTGTGTGCAGAAAGTCTCCCTATGTGCTAACAGAAGGAGTAACTTTCCCCCCAAAAAAACCTTCTGGTTTTTTTTTTTCCTTAGGGTTTGGGATTGTTTATATGCTACAGAGTTTTCAAAAACATGAAACAGTGGTAGAAGAGGAAACAGTGTGTCCTTGTAGAGAGCCGAATACAATTGAAATGTCCTTTCACAACAACTGGAGAGGGGTCCTGAGTCCCGTGTGTCCCCTCTGTTCTCTACCTTGTGAAATGGTTATTGCAGGAGAAAGATCAGCCCTCTGTACATAGCGGCCGAATTCCTGTCCCAAAGGGGCATGCTCGGATGGCTGGAAGCCTCTGTGATGGAGAACTATGTCCTTTTATGCCCCATGAGTAGAAAACATCGATCGGCCCTTTCTAGCCACGGGCTCCGAGTCAGGGTGACATGCCGTTGGAGCTCTGAGGCAAGCGTCTCCTGGAGGCAGTATGGCAGCGTGGCATCTTCACAGCCGAGTCAGGCACTGTTTCCTCCACAGTGACCATGATTTTCTCCATGGCCTTGAGCACCAGATTAGCCCAGTGAAATGACTTGGTGCCACGTAGGTTTGAGCAATGGCTGGTTCTGGTGAGCTCGATTAGGGGGAGCTGGACCAGAACAGATTTAATGTGCCAGCATGGCTGGGATTAAGGACTAACTTGCCCCGCTCCTCCCCAAGAAGGATGTGAAGTGACTTTTAACAAATGTATAATGTCAGTGCTAATAAACAGGTTCATAATAATGGTGTTAATAATGGTATAATAATGGTTCTAGAAATTGAGCATCTGGAACAAGGGAAGGAAGACAAAATACCATCTGAAGTGCCAATGAGGCCTTCAGAATGATTTTTGTTGTTGTTGTTGTTGTTTTGTTTTGTTTTTTCGAGACAGGTTTTTATCTGTGTAGCTTTGGCGCCTGTCCTGGAACTCGCTCTGTAGCCCAGGCTGGCCTCAAACTCACAGAGATCCGCCTGCCTCTGCCTCCCGAGTGCTGGGATTAAAGGCGTGCGCCACCACTGCCCGACTTCAGAATGATTTTGTATGGAACCTCCTGGAAGCTATATTGAAAAGGGAACAATGGGAACTTGCCAGTGTCTCAGAGAAGGGAAGACTGATGTTTACACCCCATGTTAATCTAGAGCTGATGGTTCAGTTGGAGTCCTTCATTCCAGGAATTGTCTCTAATTTCTTAACCATTACAGCCACTCCTTTTCTTCATAATCCCCACACTGCCAGTGAGCTCCTTATCCACGCCGTCAGGATGCACGGGGAAGGGGAAGGAAGTCATTTTGGTCCTGGTTAAAGTCATTCATGGCATGTCCCTGTGACTAAGTTCTTGCTATTTGATGTTTTTGTTTTTGTTTTTTATTTTGTTTTGTTTTAATCTGTATTCCCTGATGTAGCTAGAGTTTTTCTGGTCCTGCCTGGCCCACAGTCAGGAGAAATCTCTCTCACCCGCCAGTCCAGCAGCAGCTCAGACCCAACCAAGTAAACACAGAGACTTATATTGCTTACAAACTGTATGGCCGTGGCAGGCTTCTTGCTAACTATTCTTATATCTTAAATTAATCCATTTCTATAAATCTATACCTTGCCACGTGGCTCGTGGCTTACCGGCATCTTCACATGCTGCTTGTCATGGTGGCGGCTGGCAGTGTCTCTCCTCAGCCTTCCACTTCCCAGAGTTCTTCTCCTCCTTGTCCTGCCTATACTTCCTGCCTGGCCACTGGCCAATCAGTGTTTTATTTTTTGACCAATCAGAGCAATTTGACATACAGACCATCCCACAGCACCCTGAGACCACAGAATGGAGAATTATTCATGTTTTTAAGTTCCCCGGCTGTGTACATTCTGTGTAGCCATCAGTACCCTTGGGATTAGAGCTACAGCCAGGAGATTAATGTTAGAGCATGGCTTGCCTTTAAAAACCTTGTCCCTCACAAGCCTGGGAGCGGGGCTTCAAAATCACCCATTGAGCCTTGCGAAGTCCCATGCCACTAGGCCTCCCCTGTCTGCCAGGTCCCATCCCATACCGCCAGGCCCTGTCCCACGCTGACTGGGTTAGATCCTCAGGTGATGTGGTTGGTAATGACTGATGCTTAGAGATCAACCCCCTGTGGGTTTCCTGGTAACCAGGGCAGCTTTGGACCTACCATCCATCCATCTGTAGAGACTCATAGCTCCTGCTCAGTGCTCACACTCACCGCCAATTGTCCTTATGCAGTCAGCCCTCGGCTTGAGCTTAGTCCCCCGAACAGGGCAGGGATTGCTAAGTGAGTTATAAACTGTCCAGTCCAGGCCTGGTGCGAACTCAGATGTCACCAGGAGAGAGGGAGCTCTCCTCTAAGAGACAGAGAAGCAGCAAGCAGAGAGAGGAGTAACTCAGCCTGTGTGGTCAGAGAGAAGCCCGCCCTCCAGGCCTGTTTGGCTTTGGCCTGCCCTGCCTGTCAGGTGCCATTTGTGATAGCAGCAATAGCCTCGTGATGGTGGTGCAAGTGACCTATGCTGTTGTGTGAAAAGCTATAGTAGTTTCCATCAGCGTGTACAAAACGGGCCAAGTGACATACAGACGCACAGTCTGCCAAGTGATGGATCAGGTGTGACACCCAGGCCCGGCAACCCCTGAATTCAACCCGAGCAGACTAAAATATTACTTCTGCATATGTATTTTTTCATGAAATGCTATATCATTCTTCAAAGCCTCAATTCTCATGTGCATTTGATCAACTTCTGCTTGGCATTGGCTTCGTGGAAGGGCAGTCTTTTTTGTGTCCTTTCTGGCAGCAGAGGTTGGTTGTACAGTGCAGGGTTCCTGCAAAGGCCGAATGACCCACGAGGGCCAAGTGGTCCCTTGGGAGTTCAGTGACCCATTGTGGAGTGGCTGATTGGTTAGGACATGATCCACCACTGGAGCCATGGCTGTCAGGGTCTGCGACGGAAGGAGGAATGGGGAGCTCCCTCCTCCTGGTTCCGTGAGGGCTTCCCGGGCTAGCACTGGAGTGTTTGGCTCTCTCTTGCCTGCTCGTTGACTTTCATAGATGAAAGAAATGCATTTTATTGTGTTTAATTTACTATTCTGGCTCTCTGTTACAGCTGAATCTAATCCTTATATGTTTGTACCAAAGAGACTACATCAACAATTTATATGCCTGAAACATTATCATTTTATTGGACATGAATATTTCATAGGCTGAACGTTGACCAGAGTCAGAGCTCCGAATTCTTCTCTTACTGCGTCTCTCAGTTTTGATAACAGCTGTACCTCTCTCGTTCTTTGCATATGTTTCCCTCATTTGTTCCCTTATGAGGGGTAACAACTGCTCTCCCCATCTTACAAACACAAAAACTGAGCCTGAAAAGGTGACAAGCGGTGGGCCGGGGCCCTGGCTGTTTCTTCCAAGCTTACTTGGGTAGTTGAGCGGTCTCCTGTGTCGGCTCTTCTCAGGAACACCAGCCTTCTCTCTGGCAGAGTCCCCTCTCCTCAAGCAAGCCTTCCTCGATTCCTTCACACCATCGCCCCGTCCCGTGGTTTTAACAGTACCTTGTGTATCTTCTGTGACATCATCTTATCTTCTTCACGCCCCTCCCTCCCTGTGGTAGACACCGAGGTCCTTGGATGAGAAAGTTTTGGTCTTGTATTTTACCTCCAGGGTTAGATGTCCAACACCTCTAGGGCATTGAATTCCCAGAGTCTATATGGGACCGGGCTCATAATAGATGCTTAATATCTGTTTCTAGCTACCGATAGAACTCCTTTGTTTCTATAAGAGATGCTCCTGCTACTTTTTTTGGACCAAAGTTATTAAGTATTTAGATGGAAAGACATATGTCCCTATATAGGGAAAAGGACAGTGCACATATTCAGATGTGGGTGCAGGTTTCTGGAGAGATTGGCAATTAGGTGTATTCAGAACAGATGGATATGTCCGTGTGTGTGTGTGTGTGCGTGTGTGTGTGTGTGTGTGTGTGTGTGTGTGTATTCTTTCACGATTTCATGCATCATGTATATAATATACTTTGATCATACTCCCTTACCCTGTTAGCCTTCTCCCACTCCTATGGAACCCTTCTTCCTAACAGGCAGCCTCTTTGACTTCCATGTCCTTGGTGTATGTATGGCCCACTGTGTTCAATTAGGGTTGCCTGCATGACCGGAGTGTGGGATGATTGATTTCCTTGAGCCAAACCAACTGACCAGTGACTACACCACTGAGGAGTATGACTCTCCTCCCCAGCGACCATTAACTGCCCGTAGCTCTGGGCCATGAGGCAATGTTGATGGCCCTGACCTTGCACAGACCAGCCTTGTGCAGGTATCCGCCGGTGCCATGAGTCCATGCGTGCAATGGCCACGTTATGTCTAGAAGACAGTTGTCATACTCCTCCAGTCCTTCTGATCTTGTGTTCTTTCTCTCCCTTTTCCATGATGTCCCTTGAGCCTTGAAGGAGGTGGTGATGTCCCCTTTAGGGGTGAGAGCATTCTCCTCAACACTGTGATGTTTTATGAGTTTCTGCCTTCACTGTGGCCCCTTTCTATTTTCTTGCCGTTCCTTTTGGCACGGGTATTCTTGCCAGCCCCCCTGCCAGCATTTGCTCTTGTCCTGGTATCTCATGTGCCCGTTGTGTGCATAATCTTGAGAGCCTTGGTTTGGTAGGTAATTTTTTTCTTGGGTCATACATCGGTATTTCTTCTTTGCTCTCAGCAGGATGGCTCAGCTGCTAATGACTTCACAGTGTGAATAGACTAGCAAACTATTAAGCCAGTGATCTTTTACATGCAGCCTTGGGGGGAAAATGAGATAGTTGTAAATGAACATATTCATGAATTCATTGAGAAGAAACGATGGTCCAGGTCCCAAACTGCATAATTGCTGCCTCTTTCTCTAACAAGGGGATAAGAGGTCATGAATTTTCAGAGTTGGGAGATGGGCAGCTGTGTCCAGAAGTGAAGGGCTCTCGCCTGAAGCTTCCCCAGTGGTGCTCAGGGTGACTGCATTGCTGTTACAGAACCCCATCCAAAAGGCGCGGAGCTGGCTTAGGTGGATCCCTCCTCCTGGCATTGAAATGTCCACATCTTGAAATTCCTTCGGGGTGCAGGGTCCCTAAGTCAGGCCTTTTCAAGTTCTTAGCACCCAGTGCAGCACCTCTCGTAGACAGGCCCTCTACATTAGTAGTGCTGTGGAAGGAATTCATGCTCACACGTTGCCGCTCCTCCCCTCCCCCCAGCTGCTTATTCTCTGATTGTTCAAGCATTTTACTTTTTTAGCGTTTGGCTTGTCTTAGTTTGGGTTTCTATTGCTGTGAAGAGACACCATGACCACAGCAACTCTTATTGGGGTGGCTCGCTTACAGTTTCAGAGATTCAGTCCATTACCATCATGCTGGGGATCATAGCAGCGTACAAGCAGACGTGGTTCTGGCTACATCTTGCTATGCAGGCCACAGGAGGTTGATTGGGACACTGGGCGGTATCCTAAGCATAACAAAGCTCAAAGCCCACCCCCACAGTGACGCACTTCCTCCAACAAGGTCATACCCACTCCAACAAAGCCACACCTCCTAATAGTGCCACTCCCTGTGAGATTATGGGGGCCAATTACATTCAAACTACTACATTCCACTCCCTGGTCCCCAGAAGCTTGTAACAATATCATAATGCAAAATGCATTTAGTCCAACTTTAGAAGTCTCTAACTGTCTCAGCAATAGTCCAAAGTTCAAAAATCTCTTCTAAGATTCATGCATCTCTTAACTGTAATCCCCTATAAAATGAAAATCAAAAAGCAGATCACATACTTCCAATATATAATGGCCCAGGATATACATTACCATTCCAAAATGTAGGGAAGGGAGCATAATGAGGAAATACTGGACCAAACAGGACTGAAAACCCGCTGGGTAAACTCCAGACTCTGCATCTCCATGTCTGATGTAGCTCTTCAGATCTCCAGCTCCGCTCCGCTTTGTTGACTGCAGCACACTTCTTTCTCTTGGGCTGGTTCTACTCCCTGCAGCTCTCCTGGGCAGGTATCCCATGATTCTGGCATCTCTAACATCGTGGGTTCTCCAAGGCAATCCAGGCTTCAACTTCACAGCTTCATGCAATGGCCTCTCTATTCAGGGCCTCCATTCAGGGACACCCCTGACACATGCCTGGCCTCAGCGGCTTTCTTTAGTCACAGAGGAAGGTTCCAGAACCCGTTTCTTCTATCCTTAACTCTAAAGCCAGAACCATGTGGCTGAAGCTGCCAAGTTCAGCTGCTTACTGGGGCTGGAATGTGGACCCCTTGTTCAATGACATCTTCACCAGCTTTCTGTCCTTCACTGCCTAATTTTGGCTGTCCTGAAACTGGATCTCTAGACCAGGCTGGCCTCAAACTCAGAGATCCACCTGCCTCTGCCTTCCCAATGCTGGGATTAGAGGTGTGCATCAGCACACCTGGCTTTAAGCTTTTCTGTGCTTTCTTTCCACACATTGGAAACTTAGCAGGCTGGGATCTTGTCCTGAGGTCACCACTCCCTTATTCCATTTCTTCATCCGTTTATCTCCTTGAGCACAGGACTGAGCTCCACTCCACTTCCTGGTGCTCTTCTTTTCCTCAAAATTTACTTTTTTGTAATTTCCCCTCTCAGCTCAGTCCTTTTCCTTACATATCTTCATTAGAGGTTACCACTACTCCACACAACAGAGTCTGCACTGGGCTGTTTTGAGATTTCTTCTGCCAATGGAATTAATCCCAAACTCTTCACTTTAGCCTCTGACAGACTCTTCAGACAAGGGCAAAAAGCAGCCACTCTCTTCACCAAAATATCACAAGACCAGTCTGTAGGTCACATACTAACATCCTTCTCCTCTGAAACCTCTTGACCCCCACAGTTCATCAAAATCACAGTCAACATCATTGTCTCGCATGCTCGTGCTAGTATGGCCCGTTAAGCAGCACTTAAAGCATTCCACTGCTTTCCTAACCCAAACTCCCAAAGTCCATATTACTTCAAACAAAAACATGGTCCGGCCTATCACAGCAATACCCCAGTCCCTGGTACCTACTTATGTCTTAGTTAGGGTTTTTTATTTCTGTGAAGAGACACCATGATCATGGCAACTCTTATAAAGAAAACATTTAATTGGGGTGGCTTGCTTACAGTTTCAGAGGTTCAGTCCATTACCATGGGGTGCATGACGGTGTGCAGGCAGCCATGGTGCTGGCTACATCTTGATATGCAGGCCACAGGAAGTCGACTAGGACACTGGGCGGTATCCTAAGCATGGGAAACCTCACCCCCCCCACACACACCCACATACACAGTCACTTCCTCTAACAAGGTCACACCCACTCCAGCAAAGCCACATTTCCCAATAGCACCACTTCCTATGAGATTATGGGGGTCAATTACACTCAAACTACCACATGGCTCATCATATCTATTTGCATATCTACTTAGTGGGAAATGACAAATGGATAAACCAGAACCCAAGCATAGGCTTTTAACAGGCACTTGTCTTTTTATTTTTGTTTATGATTTTATCTTTCTTAACTATTTTGAGGGTATGGTCCAGGGACCTTAATTACATTCACAGTGTTGTGCAAAGCCACACCATTGCAATCCATCTACTTTCACTTCAAACTGAAACTCTTGACCTGTTAGCCAGTAACTCCCTGTTCCCTCTCCCTCTGGCTCCCTCTGCTCTCTACCTGAATCTGAACCAGCTAGGTCCCGTCACTCTAATTGGGCTGCAACAGTGTTTCTCTTTTTGCCTCTGTCTGTTTCACTTAGCACAATGTCTTCAAGATTCATCCATGTTGAAGTGAGAGTTAAGTTCTCCATCCTCTTTAAGGCTGGTGATGCCGTGGATGCCCTCACCACATTCCATCAGTGGACCCTTGAGTTATTTCTCTTGTAGCAAATGTAATGTCTTCTGAGTTTCCCCTCCCTGCTGGATGTTGGTCAAGATGTGCTTTTAAGATCATTAGCATCCTCAAACTTTAAAATTTGTGTCTTAGGGCAAAAAAAGTGAAAATTCAACTCTTAAACAGGAGTAAATGTTTGGAAATCATGGATATGTAAATGTGACTTGTATCTAGGATATAAAAGGACTCTCAGAGCGGAACAGCGAAAAGATCACCCAGTTTAAAATGGGGAAAGAATCTTAGAATGAGGCGTACGGATAATCAACAGATGCTGGAGAAATTCTTACCCACTCATAGTCACCGTGAGGACGCGAATCAGATCCACACTTCACAGGCATGAGGACAGGTAGTTAAATTGGCAGAGTAATGAGTGTTGAGGAGAGAGGCCTTCACACAGTGCACTGCAGAGGAGAGAGGCGGGCAACGTTGGAAGGTAGTTTAGCCTCCCCTCAAAATGCTAAACTCCAAGTTCCCAGAGGATCTAGCAATTCTCTCCTTACCTTACATACCAGAGAGAAAGAAGACACAGCTACACGACCTTATGCACTAATGTCCATGGCAACATTACTGATGGCCAGAAAAAGTGGAGACAACCGAGATTTCCCTTGACTGATAAGAAATTTCACAAAATATAGTCTGTTTGTATAATGGAAATATATCTAGTAATGAAACAGAATGGGTTGCTTACTAAAACCTTTTATAACATGAGTGGACCCCCAAATCATGCTTGGTGAGAGACACCAATCACAGAAAGCCAATATTGTAGGATTCTGTTTCTACAGAATGTCCAGAATGGGGCCATCCAGAGACAGAAGGCAGACCGGTGGCTACCAAAGTGATATAGAGGGTAGGTCATATGACAAGATCAGGAGTGGCCGCTAATGTGGGGATCTATTTGAGATGATGAAAATGTTCTAAAATCAGATTACATGAAAAAACAATTAGTTATATATTTAATCAAGTGAACTTAATGGTATGTAAATTATAGCCCTATAAAGCTGCTTGAAAAGACGTTTGGCAGCCATATCCCAGCATTCCATAGGGTGAGGATGGCATGGAGGCAGACTTTCTACCCAATGTCAAGTAGAATTCTGAGAAGAGAGTAGGGAATTTGGCATAGAAACTACGGGGGGCGGGGGGGGGGCGGGGAGGAAAATTAGAATGTTTTGTTTTCCATGTGTGTAAGAACTGAAACTTGGCAATATTTATCAATTTCCTAAAAAATGTAGCGTGTTTTTCTTTCATGAGTGGCAGATTGGTGGGACTGATGAATTAATGGACAGAGTTAGTAGAACTGAGTCCAGCAGCAGAGATGCTTTTGGTCTGCTTCTTCCTTGGGTGTCTGTCTCTGTGTCTCTGTCTGTCTGTCTGTCTCTCTGTGGGTGAGGCCATGTGCACCTAGGCCACCCTGTCCAGAGTCCTCTCCTCTTTTGCAAAGGACTCCCTTATTCCTCAGTCGGCATTAGAGACCTGCTGCTCACCTGACCTTGGGGACCAATAGTCCCTCTTCTCTCTGCCCAGCAAGTCCGTCCCAGGCTTAGTAGATGTATAGTGAAGGCTGTACTGAGGGCTGGGATGGGGCTTGATGGTCGAAAAATTGCCTGTTATGTGTGAGACCCTGGAGGTCAGCCTCTGGCAACACACACACACACACACTCTTGAGAGAGATTTGCTTATTAATCTCTCAGAACAGTTGCACCTGTCAACTCAGTTTGAATCTGTGTCACTTGCTGGGCTGTTGCACACAGCCACACGTCGACTGGATTCTCCCTTTGTCCCTCTTCCCACCGCTCTTAGGGTTTATTCTCCTACAAGGTCTTGAGCCTGGGTATATGTCTTGCTTACTTTACCAGACTCTAGACTCCTTGCAAGGACCAAGGCCAGCTTTAAATCCCACAGTTACTAGGCTGGGTCGGTGCATAGGAGCCATTCACCAGGTTCTGGGTGGAGAGCACGTCGGACAGGGGCTAGAACTGTGTTTTTCCTCAGCTCACGTCTGCTAAAGGAACGTTCCATAGCCAGCATCCTGCTGTCCTTGAGGGATGCACATGGCTTCCTATTGGATTGACCATGACCTGGGCTTACAAGCATGCAAACGTGGCTTTACATCACACGGATTAAGCCTCAAGAATGAAGGTAATGTTTGGCTTTTCTTCCTTAGAGTCTGTGGTTCCAAAACCTTGTGAAGGGGCCTCTGGAATGGGGGCTCAAGATGTCTTGGTTTTCTTTGGCAGGGCTCATCCAAGCCATCAGTCATGTGGGGGGTTAGACCACCGAGAAGACAAACCTACTCCAGAGCCATGCACAGACTTGTATCAATTGATTTAAAATATATTTTTTTCTAGTTTAAATAGTAATTGTGCCTGTTTATGAAGTGCAGAGTGACATTTCAGTAGGTGTATACTGTGTGTGATGAAGGGATGGGGCGATTTGCATATCTCTCACTCCAGATCCACATCACTTCTTTGTGTTGGAAACATTCTAAATCTCCTTTACTATCTATTATGAGATAGCCGATTAATTATTGTCAACTATAGTTACCCTTCTGCTTTGTACAAGATTTTAAATTATTAATCTTGTCCAGCTACTCCTCTAAACCCATTAATTATCCCTTTTCTATCCCTCTCTACCCCATACCCATCCCGGGTTCTTTTAACCACCATTCTCTACTTTAAAAAAGAAAAACAAAACAAAACAAAAAACAAGGTAAACTTTTTTAGCTTCCAGATGTAAGTGAGAACATGCAGTGTTTGTCTTTCTGTGTCCAACGTCTTCTTGAGAGCTTGTTTGGAAGTTACTGGAGGGGAGCACAGCTACTTACCTACCCCTGACTGAAGACCAGTCCTCCTCTATTTGGGGAAGGCCTTCCTTTGCAACACAGCTTCTGGAGGGATGAAAATGGAGCCATGGTGAAGGGGGAAGGGAACATCCACCTAACCAGCCAGATCAGCCAAATCAACCCAGGCGATCAATGGCGTGACAGATCGCAGCCAGATTGCCCTCATATCCCCAACTTAGTCTTTTTTTTGTTTGTTGTTTGTTTGTTTGTTTGTTTGTTTTTCGAGACAGGGTTTCTCTGTGTAGCTTTGCGCCTTTTCCTGGAACTCGCTTTGTAAATCAGGCTGGCCTCGAACTCACAGAGATCCGCCTGCCTCTGCCTCTCGAGTGCTGGGATTAAAAGCATGTGCCACCACCGCCCGGCCCAACTTAGTCTTTTAATGTAATATCCTCTAGTTTCATGCTACTGAGATTGACTGACAGAATTTTATTTTTTATGGCTAGATAATATTTCACCCTGTATGTATCCCACATATTTTCTTCATCCACTCCTGTGTTGATGGACCAGTTGGGTTGATTTCCTGTTGGCATTTGTGGCTAGTACTGCCTTAAACATGATAACACACCCAGACTTTCAAAACAAAGGTCTCACTTATTCCCATCTCATTTTGTACTATAATCTGCTTTCCCTTCACCACAAAGACTGTTAAGCCCTTCTTAAATTTCTGTGTGTTTTCGCTGAACCCCAAGTGGAATATGCACTGTGACCAGTGTGGATGACAAGGGCTTAGCCTCCGTTTCAGCAAGAAGGGTGTGTGAGGATGTGTTGTGAATATCGTTTTCTCAACACCATGGCCAAGGTCGTAGGGTGAGAAGCTGAAGGTCTTCACGTGTGACACTCATCACCTCAGGCACAGCTCTGGTGGTCCTTGTCTTCTGCTCTGGTGTGTCCCCTCCTCTTCTTGGAGGAGGCACCTGAAAGTCACGAGTCAGGCTTTGTGGACTGGGCCAGCTTTGACTTTGGATGAGCATTAGCTGGGACCATCCTGTCCCTAAGGGACACTTGGCTACATGGGAGAAGGGACTGTTGTTATCATAATTCTGGGTGTTTCATTATTTCTGAATTTTATTTCCTTTCAGAATGACAAAACTTGCATTAGATCACTTATCAAAAGGTCAGGGAGTCTCTAGCAGTGAGAGGCACTTAAGTGAGCCATTGGGTGCTTGGAACTTAGTAGACCGTCTTATTAAGTAAAGATGGTGCCTGCCCGCCTCTGTTTCAGAATTACTCTGGGGATCAGATGTGGACATAGCACATGTCCATGAATCTGTGTTCCCCACTGCCCACTGACGCCACTGGCTCAAGGTCAGCATGTGTGTGTGTGGTGGGGGGGGCAGGGAACATCATGTAGATCACATATGCAAAGCACTTGGTAAAGGGCAGGTCAAAATTCAACATCATGAACCTGCCTCCAACTGTAACCCTCCCATCAAGCCACTGTCCTACTTATGGCTGACTGCACACACTGTGGAGCGTTCCCTCTTCGTGTCTCTGACCTCTTTGCCCCCCCCCGCCCCCGTGTTGCAGTCTCTACCGTTGCCACCATTTGAGACTGTTCCCCATCTTCTCTGCCCAGAATCCTCATTTCTGCCCTCCCTAACTTCAGACTCAGTGGCAAGTGTCTTTGTCCATAGCCTCCTGCCTGATCACTTCCCTCTTGGAATTCATGCTTATCTTCCATGCTCATGCAACTTCTGATCCCACGGATTTAAGACCCCCAGCTTTAGCATGGGGTCACACAACCAATGTGTATAAGGATGTTTGACATTCCACCCTTAGGGGGTGAGCTGTACATTACATGATCCAGGAAACCTATGCCTTCTCTTCCTTGCAAATAGATAACCTCCCAAGAGAAAAGCTGATACAGGCCTTTACAACAGAAGAAGAGCCACAGTGTTTCACTCTATTGCGTATAGCAGGCTCTTTCTATATTTAATGTCTTTTCTTTAGCATAATGTAGTTGGGAGTTTTCTCCAGTCCCGCTCAGACCTGCAGCCACTCAGACCCAAATAAACACACAGACACTTATATTATTTAAACTGTTTGGCCTAATGGCTCAGGCTTCTTGCTATCTAGTTCTTATATCTTAAATTAACCCACTTCTATTAATCTATAAATTGCCACGTGGCTTGTAGCTTACTGGTACCTTACATCTTGCTTCTCATGGTGGCAGCGGCTGGCTGGCTGGCAGCATCTCCTGACTCAGCCTTCCACCTCCCAGAATTCTCCTCTCTCCTTATCCCACCTACACTATACTTCCTGCCTGGCTACTGGCCAATTAGTGTTTTATTTATTAATCAATCAGAGCAACACATTCACAGCATCCCCAGCAGCATAATATCCAAAAAATACAGCTCAATATAGCTTTCCATCTGGAATAGGGATGGTTCTAAGACACATGCTAGGTCACTTGCCCGAGGTCACTCACTCACCTTGAGGTCAAAGCAGGCGCCTCTTGGTCCTCTAAACCTGTGTTCTGCAGTTTCACCCTGCTTGTTGAAGGAAGGAAGGGAAGGGAAGCCTGAAGACCAGCCGGAAAATGCCATTCAAGATGAGAGGTCTGCAAGAGTCAATGATCAGGTAGCTATATGTATCATGAGGCAGCAGTTGCTTCCAGTGTGGAAATGATGCAGCAAGCAGCCTGAGCAACAGTATAAATGGCCACCTCTGACGACAAGCTAGCATTCTGCTAGCATAGTAAGAAAAGGAACTGCCTCACCCTTGGCTTTATTGGAAAAGCAAAACAAAACAAGGTCCTTCAAAATGACACTGAATGTATTGAGCAGCTTGAGCAACACAGAGTTAACCATGGAGTCTTGGAATCTCCTCAGCTACGGGGCCCTGAGCAGCTTCCCTAGCCCTGTGCCTCAGTTTCTCTATTTATTATTCATGGGGTTGTAGTGGAACTGCCCCTCAGGGAAGTTGTAAATTTGAAATATAACGTGCGTAGAGACTCAGAGCTCTGCCTGGAGCATGCTAAGGACTCAGTAAATATCGGGGGAGGGGTATTGTTACTGAGGTTGAAGAAAGAAAGTGTCACTCGGAGAATCTCAGAAATTCCCACTGTTTGGCAGGAACCAGAAGTCAGTGGCCCAAGTTCAACCACAGCAGCCTGATGAGCGTGTGATGGTTTCCCAAGTCCACGGAGGGTGAGGGCTGGGCTGTCCTCAGTAGTGGAGCACCTTCCTGGCATGCTCAAGACCTTGGGTTTGACAGCTAGACACTTACACATGCATACAGGCTTATAGTCTTCAGAGAGTCCATCTAAGGTTTCCACGTGTGATGCTCCTGATGAAGGCAGGCCTTGGACAAGGCCCTATCCTACAATACTGGAAGCATTTAAATTCTAAAACATGATTTATTATTAGTTTCTTGTGCGTGTGTGCATACATATGTGTGCACATGCATGCAGTGGTGTGCATGTGGAGGTCAGAAGACAACTCTGTGGAGTCAGTTCTCTCCTTCCACTTATGTGAGTTCTGGGATTAAACGGAGGGCCCCAGGCTTGCACAGCAAATGCCTTTGCCTATGGATTCATCTCACCAGCCCAGATCGGTTTTCTGGAGAGCAGAGAGCTGGGCTGCAGACACTAAGAGGGTTTGTTATTCAAAGTCAATAGCGAGGTACTCTGTTCTGTCTGCAAGGATACAGAATAAATTGATTTCCAGGGCAGGTTTGTAACTAAGCACCAAGCTCTCTGTTAAGTCCCAGAGAGCTATAACTTACTTATGAAAGTTGTATGTTTGCCCACTGTCAGCTTAATAAAGTTGAGCTTGGCAGCTCTTAGAAGAGTGCTCAAGTTATTAACTGTCCAGGTGTGATTCTAATGGTACCTGCTTGGCCAGAAAAAAACATCTGGGAACATCAGTGAGGATGTCCCAGTGAGATGTAGGGGATGTCCAAAGACCAGATCCAGAAAGGGCATTCCAGCCTGCTCTGACCCCAGCGTTCTGACCACCTCACATAGTAGGTGCTTCCCTTCCTTGCTGGAAATGGGATGAGAGAGAAGGCGGCCATCCATGCTGCCATGTGGAATATGGGAAACATGGAATATGGCCGTGGAATATGGGAAACAACAGCTATTGTTTCATCCAGTTTGGACTTTTTTTTTCTTGTGTTTTGTTTGATATGGGCTTTTTTTATGTAGCTCTGGATGGCCTGGAATTCACTATGTTGTCTAGACTGGCCATAAACTCATAGAAATCCTTCTGCCTCAGCATCCTGAGTGCTAGGATTACAGTGTGCCCTACTGCCCTCAGCTACCATAGCTCCTTTTTATGTCTGTCTTCTGTCTTCTTCCTAGAGGCTTTAGAATCAGGACCTTCTGGGCATGAGCTCATCTTGTCCTGTGGCTTGGGAGTTGAGGCTTAGGAGAAATAAACTCTACAGGTAAGTGATGTGCGTCACTCCCAAGGGTCCTCACCAGCCTTTGATAATTTCCCTGCAGTCCTTTTCCTTAGAGTTCCTGGGAGAGCTGTAGTGACACCCAAGAGTTCGTTTCTGGGATCTGGAGGCGCATTTGAGGATATGTGATCGCCATGCTAAAAAGCGCAGTCTTGGAAACATGGGACTATAGGAACACAGGAAGCCATCAATCATGACAGCCCTTTCCCGAGATGTGCGACACTCAGAAATGCTGGCAGGTTTCGGTAGGAGTGACTCTTTCGTCTCTGAGCAGTGCAGAGTGACGAGTGCTCAGCAGTGTGGCCACTTCATGTTGGTTACATTTAAAAGGTGGAGCCTCAATTCCTACTTTAGAGCGTGGACCATGCTTGAGGGCACTCACAGTTAATACGGCGTTAAGGAAGCGATGGCGCTGGGCTTGGCCTTCACTTTCTCTCTCTTTGGGGTTACTATTTCTGAGGGAAGGCAACTCCCATGTCGTGAGGACACACATCCCTGTGAGAGTCCCAGGCAGGGAAGCCGAGGCTGCTTGCCAACAGCTCTGGAAGTGAGGCACCTCGGAGGCAGAGCTTGCAGCCACAGCCAAGCCTTACATGAACTCAGCCCGAGCCCATCCCTAGATCCCCTAAGCCAGCATAGTGAGATAAGGGGGCTCCAAATTCTTGAAGATAGCAAATGTTTCTTGGTTCAGAGCAGCGTTGGTAGAATGACTTGTTGGGTCACTATAGACATGAACCTCATTTTCAAGTGACATCTGGGGCAATGGTTATTATCTGCTACTTTCAACCCTGTTCATTCATCCGGACAGTTCTCTGTGCATTTAGAAATTTACTAGCCAGCTAAATTACTTGAACTGCTGTGAGTCTTGGTTTCGTCCTCTGTAAAACAAGTGATAAGAGATTCCACTGGGTTCACATGGGTACCTTGTCCGCAGTAGGGGGCTCCATAAACGGGTAACTTAGTATTATTAATATGTTATTAACCTGCTTGGCGCTCGGCTCCTCTCCCCAGC
>CABHPH010147114.1:17787-34456 GCA_902168325.1 Peromyscus nudipes | reverse complement strand
GTTCACATTGATTGTAGTTCCATCTTATCTAGGTCATTATCCCTCATTACTCCTGGACAATATTTGATAACCATTCCTTTGTATACAGTCTTGTATAAAGTTAGAACCTTCTTATTTAGACAAAAAGGGGGAGATGTAGTGGGTAGCCATTCCAGCTTTGGTCTGGAAGTTCCAACCCCCACTGAGGCTTCAGTAACTATCACGCCTACAAGGCGGGGCCAAGAAAGGGCCCTGAAGACCCGAGATCTGGATACGCTGTGCTCTCTTGTTTCCGGGACCCTGGACTTTAGAGGTAGACCAAGGAGAGTTCTCCAGAGAACACCACCCGACTGCGCTGCATCTTTCCCAGAACCCGCAACCTACCTATCCCTTCATTTGTAAGTTACACCACTAAATAAATTTCCCTTTTAACTACGTGGAGTGGCCTTAATAATTTCACCAACACTTTTCTCGGTTTGTCGGTGGTACCAATTTACTTTTCATTTATAATTGTATTATTTACCTCACTATTAATTTAGACTACCTAGACCACAAATAATAATGAAACAGTTCAATGCATTTCATTTATAGACATGTATATATTACAAAGCTATTTACTTTGCACTTAAACATTTAAAGAAAATCCCAAAACATAATCTAGACTTCCAATGTAAAACAACCAGATCTAAGAAAACACATGACAACATAGGAATAATCAGAGTAGTGTTAACTGGCTCATCCTTGCATTCAGAATTGTTTGTGATTTTGTTATTAAGTACAGGCCATTATAATTAGCATACTCCTGATACTGGTTTAGAATAGGACTACTTTATACCATTTACTGTCATAATTATTGATATTTTTTACTTGCATTCCTAATATCACTCCAATTTGAATATTAATTTATGTGGCCTATAAGTTATAACACACTGAAGAGATGTTTCCAAGTCAAGAGGGAAAAAAACATAAATGGATGATAATCAATGATCACCTAAGACTGTTAATTTAATGTTTCATATGTAGAGATATACAGGTATAGAAAGTAATGAAAAACTAGTATTTGAAGCAGTTTGTATTAGTCTCAGTTATCTAAGGGAACAAAACTGATAAAATGAACGCACACACACACATACACAATCAGGATACACACAGTTATTTGGACAAATTAGAAGAAACAGAGGACTCCTGACTTAAGTCGTCAGACACTCAAATGTCTCAAAAGTCTTGCTGATGACTTTGTGGTAAAAGAGGCTATGATGATGATGGGGAGCAAGGAAGGGCCCTTGAATGTCAGGAAAAGATGATTACACCTGATACCCTCTCCCATCCCATAACCATGACTCATTGTTTATGCTGATGACACTACTTACAGTCAGCCAATGGTCTATTTGCTCTGCCTAACTTCTTACTATCAACAATGACAGAAACATACAGCTCCACATGCAATGTGGTTAAGAAATCCTAAAGACAGAACATGACAGATGCTGACTGTAAGCCATCAATGGATAAGAATGATCACCAGTGAATCTCCCAAAGGATCATATCAGCTTAAACTGAAGAGCTGTGACCTCTAAAGTGGCCATTTGGGAAAAGCTGATTAGCCAAGGAGCACATGTTATGCAAATTGGAAACTTATAACATGGCCTTTGATTTTACATCTCACATAACCAATAATTTGAGAATGATTTTATAGACACACTTTCCATATCTCTATTTAAACAAAGCATTTTCTCACCCCAGTTTATGTAAGACATACTGAATCAAACAAGCCTAGGTTGTACCTTTATTCTTCACTGTTTAAATAACATTAACTGATTAATATCTTACTTTGCTCTGATCACTTTATTGAACTTTTCATTGTTTAAAAGAAATATATATATATATATACAATACTAACTTAAAACATTCAGTTATAAAAAGTTTTGTTTGAAAATGCCACTGTCTCTGCAGTCAGCAGTTAAAGGAATAAATATTGCAAAACGTGAACTATATTTCCTAGTAATTAAATTAAACAAATGAGTTTCAACTAAGATAGCGTTGATATTCTACTTAATTACCACGTGTACCATAAAAACTATTACAAAGTGGGAGATGATTTCCCTATTTAAATCCTATTCCTTATTATTCTAAAACCATATCCAAATTCCATGCTTTCTCATTTCTTATAATGATAAAATACAAGGATGCAGAAATGTTCAGCCAACGAACAAACATTTCTACAATGCAAGAATATGCCAATCTCTTGCCTTCTGAATTTAATTTCTGATGAGTTTTCTGCATCATTCTTCTCAATGTGACTTTACCTGCTTGTGAAGAGCCAATGAAAATGTTATTATATACTGTAAGCCACTAAGTCCCAGACTCTAATCTGATTACACTGTCTGCAGATCTTTAAAAGTTAGTATGGGAGACACTCAAATCTAATAAAATCTAATCTAAGCAAGGATTTATTGAGTTTTCCAAATCCATTATAAGACATAATGGTCAGGTGTTGTGAACTAAGGCAAATTTAGTAACCTAATTTGGCTCTTAAAATGATCAAGCTTAGTGCTATTTTCAAAGACATCTCTTCAGATGTTAACTAGGAAAGCTACAAAACCAAACATAATTATGTTAAAAGAGAACTGTAAGAAGATAAGTCAATCACAGATCGTTAATTTAAAAAGGGACTGTCAGAAACACTGTCATCAGTGGCACAGTCAGAACTAAGAACAGGATGAAATATCCTGGAAATATTCCCAGTGTTTTAGCATGAGCCCACAAGAAAATGCAAGATGGAGAGACATGGAAATTTTTTCATAATAATTAGTCATAGACATAATCGCTAATTTGGATCATTTTGAGTATCATTTTAGAGACAACTGTTAAAATCTCTTTTAGTCATCTTAAGGAAATAGTGATGAAGACCCAAGCTGATTTTTGGATAGGTAATCAATATTCAATGATCAGAGCTATTGGGTTGAAAAAAAGTTAAATTGTATTATCCAAATTACTATGAGAGATTGGTGACTTAGCAAACTAATTATGCAAAAGACAATGTATTAAGGCATTCACTTCTTAACTTGTATTATGACTATTTGGCACTGGACTTCCTGAAGCATACAAGCAGCCTGAAGATGTGTATTTATATGTAAGAAATGAAAACAGCAAACAGTAACCATGTCATATTCCAACTTTACATTTTCTTCATAAGATATTTTACTGTGATGTTTCAACATTGATGGAAGTT
Source organism: Peromyscus nudipes (assembly GCA_902168325.1). Lineage (NCBI taxonomy): Eukaryota > Metazoa > Chordata > Mammalia > Rodentia > Cricetidae > Peromyscus > Peromyscus nudipes. The sequence goes on along the minus strand of CABHPH010147114.1, from coordinate 31,248 downwards.
ATCTCCTTTTTTGCCACCATCTATCAATTATGATATAAAAGCAGGGTGCTGGTGGCTGATGAAAAATTGGTCATCTTGAGGATCGAGGCATAATTATCTGATTTCAGTTATCCACACAGTGCATGTGAGCAACACCCATCATTATAAGGCTAGCAGCTGTGAATGCCAAAATTTCTATTTAGATGCAATTATAAAATGCTCCTCTAAAAATGCTAGCACCACAGAGAAAAGAAGTACTTACATTCCCGTTTGCAAGAACTAATAAAATATATTCCCAATGACTCAATAATAAATTTTGACATAATTCATTTGAACTTTTAATTTTTTTATTTTTCTTTTATTTTTAAATATAATATGATAATCACATTATTTCATCCTTTCCTTTTCTCCCCCCACACCCTCCCATATACACTTCCCTGATCTCTCTCAAGAGTTAATGGACATTTTTCATAATTGTTGTTGCATTCATATATGTTCATATATGTGTGTGTATATATGTGTGTGTATCCCTAAATATAACCTGCTTAGACTGTACTATATAATGTCACTTTTATGTAATGTTTTACTTAATAACTAATATGTGTGCCTGTGCTCTTTCCTGGGACATATTATTTTTCCCACTCTAAACATTCCTTAATTCTTTGTGTAGGGTTGAGGCCTTGTTGGCAGCTTATGTTTAAGCTGTCACATTGGTAAGACATTATGGGTGTAGCATTAGACATTCCTAGGAGATACAATCTCACATCAAACTTTAATCCTCAGGCTCTAGCAAGCTTTCTTCTCTTTCAGAAATGATCCTTAAGCCATGAGTTCAGGAGTGGTATTGTAGATGTTTCCACTGGGTCTGGGCTTCATAAATTTGCTTTTTGATTTGTGATGGCTTTCTGTAATGGTCTTCATCTATTGCAAAGATAAGTTTCCTTGATGAGGGGTAAGGACTATACTTTTCTGCATTAGAATGACAAATATTTAGAATGTAATTAGGGATTATGTTAGTTTAATGAAGTAAAGTTGTAGATTTTCTTCCATGATCTCTGAGGAGTAGCTTTCATGGCACCAAAAGGTACCATTAAAACTTCCAAATGGAGAGAAGAAATCAATAGTCCTACCCAGGTATGATACCTATGAAGCAAAACAATGATCAGCATGGAACAGTAACCGTAATGGGGCAATAGTGTCATGCATGGCTGATTGGTGGCCAATAGCTCTTCCACTGGGCTACTACTTGCTGGCTATTTGTTTTGAATACTAACAACTCTCCATGGAATATCTTCATGGCAAAGAAAAGGCTCAGACCTGTGGTGATATTTTATTTCTGCTGAAATGTGGTGATATTTTATTTGTATGTTAATAAATAAAGTTTGCCTAGAGATCAGAGGAAATAGCAAGCCATTAACACAAAAGTCTGGCAGTAATAGCACACACCCTTAATCTGATCACTTGGCAGGCAGGGTCTCTGTGTGTTCAAGGTCACACTAGGGAACAGAACCAAGCATGGTGACACATGCCTTTAATCCCAGTATCAACCATAGAGACCTAGAGGTCTATACAGACAGGTAGTGACAAAGAAGTGAGGTAGCTGAGCTAAGAGTCAATGAGAGGGTAGAACAGCAAGGCAATAAAGGTGCGGATAGACAGGAAGCAGCTCTCTTTGGAAGCTATGGTGAGTTAAGGTTAGCTGGTGGCTCTCACTATTTCCCTGATCTCTAAGGCTTTCACCCCTATATTTGGCTCTGTGTTTTTAATTTTAATAAGACCACTTGTAATAAAATGTGGCTACACAGACCCAGAATCAAAGGTCTTTGCATATCCAAGTAGGATACTTTCACAGAGGGAAGCTTCCTGTATTGCTTACTTTTCTTGTTGCTATGACCATATCCCTGAAAAAGGCAACTCTAGGAAGGAAGGCCTTATTTTGTTTCATATTTTGAGGGTACAGTCCTTCATCATGGGGATACATGTAGAGAGGGCAGCTCTAGGCATGGTGGCAAGAGTGTGAAGCAATTGTTTTCCTTGTATCAGCAATAAGAAGCATGTAGCCAGAAGTTTCTCTGGTCCTGCCAGGCCCTGCAGTAGGGACAAATATCTCCTACCTGCGTCCCATAGCCACCTGGTCCCAAGTAAACACACAAAGGCTTATATTACTTACAAACTGTATGGGCTATGGATCTGGCTTCTTGCTAGCTAGCTCTTATAACTTAACTCAACCCATAACTATTACTCTATGTATCACCATGGATTACATGTCTTTACCTGCATCCCATTGCATGTTGCTCCTTGGACAGCAGTTTGGCATCTCCTCCCACTCTCCTTTCTCCTATCTCTATCTCTCTCGGGTTTTCTAACATGGCTCCATCTTGCCCCACCATGGAACAATGCAGCTTTATTTATTAGCCAATAGGAGTAACACATATTCACAGCATATGGAAAGACAACCTACAGTAGAAGCAGAAAGAGCTGAAGGCTACTTCTTTGCTTGATTTCTTCATTCCATTTAATCTGGAACTCAAGCCCATGAAGGTTGGTACCCAGATTCTGTGTGGGGCTTCATCCTCCGCTTATCCTTTCTGGAAACACCCACACAGACATATCAGAAAGGGGAATGCTTCCCTCTTATGGTAGCACTGTGTTTGTTTTAGGTATGCAGAAGGATTCCCATTCAGTCTGAGAAATGAATTACTTTCCTGGCTGTCTGAATTACTACAACAGGAGTCAAGCTAGTTTGAGTGGCCTTTGTTAGGTTTTTGAAGAATAACATAATCCCTTTCCTCTCTGGATTTTCTCCTGTAATGGGTCTCCAAACCAACTTGGCTGTTTCAAACCACTTCTAAATTCTGCTTTATTTTTATTTTTGTATCATTTATCATTTCCAGGGCTTGCTGTTGTGATTGGCCACACAAACTAACCATTATCTGGCACATAACTTCATGAATCTGCCACCTAGTTACCATGTATAAAAGAGGAAATTAGTAAGCAGAAATTTGTGAAGACATGTGAATTGACTTGCTGCATTGATCAACCCAGGGGGAGTAAGAAGAGTAATGTTCCTCCTGACATCACAATATAAAGGCTAGAAGAGAGATAAACCTGGGGCACAGGTAGCTGGTCAAGCAGTTCTTTGTGGGAGGGAAAGGGGACATGAACCTTGGGTTGCCTTACTTTTTCCTATTCTCTGATTTTGTTCAATCTATGCTAAGGAAAATTAGGTTTTAAAGATCCCCTGGTTTAGAAAGAGAAAAGAGTCTCAGGAGTTTTTTGGTGTATGAAATTGTCACAAATTCAAGTCCTGGTGGAGTCTTTGGTTTGTAGGCCCAATGTATTCCTTTCGTGGAATACATTGAAACACTTTTACAGTTATATCCTTTAAAATTCAATTCAAAACTTAAATTCCTATGTATCTATATATTAAATACACAAATTTATCAATAAAAACAAATGACGATAGTTTGATAGCCACTGTAAGGGAAACTAAAATGGGTTTCTTTATATTATTTCTTCTTGGTCAGACCTATCTTCTGAAATTGTAGTTTCATATGAAGAGGCACACCTTGCTTTATTCTTTTCAGTTACGAGACACGTCCTTTAATTCTGATGCTTTAAAAAATCTCTTTATTGGTTCTAATACATCCATTCAGCAGGAGATGAGTCCTTATCTGCTCATCATGTAAAAATACATAAGAATTATTTCATGTCTGTGTTTATTCCTCATTTATCATCTAATTTACCTCATATGATTTATATCTTGCAACTTGCAATGTTTTCATGTTAAAACTGAAAAATGCAAACATCTCAAAACTGAAACTTTTTGATTTATTTAGCAAGAAATAGAGCAATAGCAAAAGTGAAACACACTCCTGGTGACAGTCCTTTTCATGGCAGGACCTATTTTGTGTCCAGTGTCGTGAAACCATGCAAGTATGGATCTTTCCTTTTTAGACCAAAAAGTGATCAGAATGTTTTACTTTCTTATTTTGTTAATAAATTTTCAGATTCTACTATCTTAGTCCCAAAGATGAAGCTAAGATAAACATAAACTTTGAGGCAGCACTTATTCTTAGTATTGCTAGTATTTTTTTTTATAGGAGCAGCATGTCTGTTTTTGCTTGAGGTAGTGCTTGAGGTAGTTACTAGAGGGACAGAGATGTATTGTTTTTGTCATCCATTTAAAAGGTAGTCTCTCTCTCTCTCTCTCTCTGTTATTAAAGAAGGAATTGGTTGATAATTATGCATAAACACATTTTATATCTATTTGTGCTTTTTTTGGGGGGGGCGTTGAGACAGGGTTTCGCTGTATAGCTTTGCACCTTTCCTGGAACTCACTTGGTAGCCCAGGCTGGCCTTGAACTCACAGAGATTCGCCTGGCTCTGCTTCCCGAGTGCTGGGATTAAAGGTGTGTGCCACCACCGCCTGGCCTACTTGTGCTCTTAATTTTTAAATTTTATTTCTGTTGATCTTCAAAGATACATAAAATTCCTGCCATTTGATATTTGTTCAGAAGAGAATAGAAACCCCCCATTAGGCACTAATTATGAAATACTAAAAATTTATCATTATCCACTGAAGAAAATGTTTACTAGAATGATTTGAACTGAAGAAACATTGATTTCTAAGAGACAAATGTTTAAAATTCACTTTTTATTTTGCACACCTAAAAATGTATGGTTCATCATGAACTACAAGATAATATTGCAACACATTTTAAAAATAAAGATTTTCAAAAACTACTGTTTGAAAAGATAGTGAAGGGAGGAAAACAAAAATTCCTATAAATAAAATAATTAGAGCGGAATATGTAGATAATGTTTAAAGAACTGAAGATCAGATAATGTAGTGAAATGCAGGGAACAAGAATAAAGTGGATTATTTTGTACGTACCCTGAGAGAGCTTCCCATCTGTGTTCAGGTACTTGAGAAAAGCCAACCTCACTCTCTGAGTTAAAGAAACTGAGTCAGCCAGGACACAGAAAGTTTCAAGGCCATAAAAGTTAGGGGAAAAAAAGAGCTTATTGAAGTCCACCAAAGATCCCCTTGAGTATTTAGTAGTATGCTGGTGAAAGATCACATAAAAGGGTCAAAAGAACAAGTTGCAGTCATGTGAGATGAGAACCTGTGCTGTAGTGACCATTAAACTGGAAAAATAATCTACCTATTATTGAGTAATAGGTGAAGTACACAAACTTTGTCATCTAAATGGGGAATACTTAGACCACTGCTAATTCTGTTCATGTGACAAAAATTTAATGAATTGAAATCAATCAGGAATTGATGTCTTTAAGGTGATATGAAAGAATCACGATTGCATTCCACTTGTTCAGTAAAACAGAAATTGCCTGAACATTTTAGGCATAGGACATAGACCATATATAAAAATCTAATTGAAACTTTTAAGTAGTAAGCACTATAATCTCCCCAATTAAATTTAATAGGTTAGGTTGATGACTATGAATATTTTAAGCAGGAAGAAGTAACTTGGAACCATATCAATATAAGATCCAAAGACTTAAGAGTAAATAATTGGATTGCCATTGAATTATAGGATAGGAAAAAGAAAGAAATTTATGTATTTGGAGTCACTGTAGTAGATGCACATAAAGGAAGAAAGACAACATTTTTAAAAAAAATCAATGAGCAGAAATTATATATATATAAAAATGGACAAGTGCAATGCAATGAAACCAAAATCACCATGGAAAAGATAATGAAGGACATTTCACCTACTCCCCTCAAAAGAAATCCTTACAATTCAAGAGGAAAATATACAAATATTAATCACGGATAGCTTATATTCCTAGGGCACGCAAAACAAAGCCCCACAAACCTAGAGGCCACATCTCAAGAGCAAGTATCAACATAGGGTATTGCATGTCCTGGTCATTCATCTTAACTGAGAGATGAACGCCATCTCTGTGTACCCATCTTTCTTCCCTTTGTGACTATCCATGTCCAGATTTACTTTATTAGGCTTTCAGTCATATTGGATTGGGGCCCAATATGACTAACTACCTCTTTTAACCATATTATTGATTTAAAAATCTGCCACTCAATAGAGGGTCAATTTTAGGTGCTGAGAGTGTGAATTACATGAGAAATACTTGAGCTCATAATGCAGGGAAAACACTAAAACCACAAAAATGATATGTGGTATGCAAAAGACCAAAATAAAGAGAGGTCATTCATCAGAGACAGACATGTATTCAATGGATAAAAGCCTTAGCAGAAGTTAAAAAAAATCAACCTAGAACTCTATATATACTTAAGTAGCATTTCAAATGAACAACAATACCAAGGTTTTGTAACTATATAAAAACTTATGAAGGGGACCTTTGATGTGTGTGTGTGTGTGTGTGTGTGTGTGTGTGTGTAAGTATTGTGTATATATTTATGTATATTTTATGTCAGGTAAAAATAACTTCTTCAACAAAATACAATTTAGTCTTGAATTCATAAAGGTAGAAAAGTAAAATGTATGATGATCAGTACAGAAGTGAACAGAATGAGGAATGAAAATCTATTATTGTATCTTTTATGATATACAAGCACAGACCCACCAAAGGTGTGATCCAGACATTTCTCCTGTAAGGATTAATTCAAGACAAACAAAAGCTTATATCCACACCAAGACTTTCATATCACCATACATGTTCACAAGACGTGTATTTGTAGTAAAAACTTTCAGTCAGCCTAAAGACCCAACAAAGAGTGAATTGATCAACAAATTGTGTTTAGAAGCTAAAGTAGAACACTTCTCAGCAACAAAATAATTACTGACCTAAACCACAACATGGATGAATCTCAAAGAAATTAGAGTAAGTGAAAGAAACCAGATATCAATATATCAATACCCCATAGTTATGCTCATAAACATTTTAGAAAATTCAATCAGTGTCTCTGCAGTTAAAAAAAAAAACAGAATAACTTGACACAAATGTAAACATAAGTGAACATAGAGAATCACAATGGAGGACTTGCCTCCATCAGACAGGACTGTGACCATGTCTGTGGGCCATTTTTTTTTTTAGTGTAATGTATTTTAATAGCAAACTTACAGGAACAGCACAGAAGACGGATAACATTAAAAACATGTACTTGCATGTAGGATAACTCAGTTAGAAAAGTATAGTGAATGGAACCTACTGTATGATAAAAAAATGCTACAAACACCATTTAGTTACCGTCAATAAGAAATTTACTTATTTAAAAAAAATCCAAATGCTGTTATTGTCCAGAAAATTTTAACAGGTTTATTTTTAATTGTTATGAAGTTGAAGTGTTGAAATGTGTTCACTGAAACATTTTGCTTGCATTAATGCTTTACATCTTGCATTTATATTAAAAATTCGCACACAAATGAAAATGGAAAAACTGCCAATACCTGAGTCTGTCCCCTATTTTTCCACTCGCAATCATATACTTAGGTACCTTTTGACCCCATGGAAAAAATATCTAACATTCAGAACTACTGATAACAGGAAGAAGAGGAAAAAAATTTTTGAGAATGAAATGTTTCCCTCATAGGGGAATCTTAAGCACGTTCTCCGCGTATGCGGTGTGCTAGCTGCATATCTTTTGGCATAATTGTTACACGTTTGGCATGGATAGCACACAGGTTGCTATCTTCAAAAAGGCCAACCAGATAGGCCTCACTTGCCTCCTGCAAAGCACCAATAGCTGCACTCTGGAAGCGCAGATCTGTTTTGAAGTCCTGAGCAATTTCTCGCACCAGACGCTGGAAGGGGAGCTTGTGAATCAGAAGTTCAGTGGACTTCTGATAATGTGTGATTTCATGGAGTGCCACAGTACCAGGCCTGTAACGATGAGGTTTCTTCACCCCTCCAGTAGAGGGCGAACTCTTGCGAGCGGCTTTAGTAACCAGTTGTTTCCTGGGTGCTTTTACCACCGGTGGATTTGCAGGCAGTCTGCTTTGTACAAGACATGGTATGGGCACCTCCTTACTTACCCCCTTCTCCTTCGGCTGGAGCTCTGCAAGCGAGAGGTGGCACTGGCTTTAGGGAGCAGTGGTGGCTCGGTGATGGCTGCGAACACAGCTTGACACAAATGTAAACATAAGTGAACATAGAGAATCACAATGGAGGACCTGCCTCCCTCAGACAGGCCTGTGACCACATCTGTGGGCCATTTTCTTAATTGCTAATTAGTGCAGAAGGACCCAGCCCCAGGATGTGTGGGAAGGGAGTACTAGGGTATGTAAGGAATTTCATTGCATCATTGTGAATGAAAAGGATGCCCACCAGCAGCAGCATCCCTCCCTGGTTACTACTTCAAGCTCCTATCATGAGTTCCTGCCTTGGCTTCCCTCAATGATGGACTATCATCTGTAAATCAAATAATCCATTTCTTCCTCCGGGTTTCTTTTTGCCAAGATGTTTATTACAGAAACTGAAACCAAACTAGAGACACGGGGGTAAAAAGTGTTCGATGGGAAAAGACTAGAGGAAGGAATTAAATAAATTAAAAGAAAAAAAAACTTCCTAGGAAAATGTATGTTTTATCAAAATTCAAACAATTTAATGGATATAATATAGGTGAAAAGTCATAAATTTTTAACATTTTAAATGGTGTCTATTTTTGCATTTTTATCACCTTCACAAAAACATGTGTTACTATATTTGCACACACATCACACATAATCAAAAAAGTTAAATATTCACAAAATAATCTGCTTCTTAATTTTACATAAAAGCTTCCCAAATTCTTAATTCCAAGAATCTGCATATAAGAGTTTAGGTGGATAATAGAGCTGGGGCAATATGTTTATTTATATGTCCCTGGAAGCAATGTTCACAACAATTGCACTCCATGTTAATAGAACATTTGTGTTTGAAGTTTAAATAATTTCATTATCAAGATGAATAATAGGATTGACTTTGACAACTTTCTTAATTACTGATTTTGATAGAAAGCCAACGCTAATTTGAATTTCAGTTTTTTAAATGAATGCACTGTTTGTAATCAGCCAAACAGCCCTCAATTAAATCAGAGTTCTAATATTGCCCAAGCTGTCATTTTAATTACTCCTTGATATATGTAGAAAAATGAGTATTTATGTTAATTTTAAAATATGACTTTCAAACAGATTAATTCATATGTGAATCTGTGATAGTCTGATGCAAATTTTATGTGTTAAAGAGACATAAAAATATTTTTCACACTTCAGTTGTATTCAAGTTTTAAAATATTCAACTATTTTAATTAATTTGGGGATAAAAATGTTTAAATCTATAAGAATGTGACAGTTGAACAACTACTAAATCATTCCCTAAGTTTGACCTGTTGGGATGAGGTTAAAAGTGATTCTATTTATTTCCTTTCAATTGCCACCTCTCAGATCCCAGGGCTCCGATAAATCTAATAAATTATAGCCTGTATTTCTGGAGGAGCACCTTGAAAAGTGCCACCCCAACATTCTTTATCCATGTCAAATCTAAGTAGCCAGTATCTTAGACATGTCATAATTGAAGACTTGATTCACCCTTGTGGGATTCCCCATAGTTCTAAATAACCGTTTCTTCCCAGCAATGGCTTGTGTTGAAGAAATTGTTTTTTTTTTACTTGGACTTGGAATGGTCACTTGCACCTTTGGGTTTGACTTAGACTCCTTCTCATGTTGGAAAAAGCATCATAGGTGTTGTGAAATTCACCAGGTTAGGCTGAACAGGCTAAGAGGTCTTACTTGTATTCTGTGGTAGAACTGGGACAATCTGTAGTGTTTGCCACTGTAATTGAATTAATACCTTCAGTCAGGTAGAGAAGGCAATGCAGTGGCTTGTGGATAGTGCTTCCCGGCTTTCTGCAGCAGACACTATGGCTTTGCAGAGTTTGTTCAGTTGGAATGATGGGACACAAGGATGAGTCAATAGTGCAGACTCTCTTTGTTTTTCTGTTTGTGACCCCGTTGATTGAAGCGTTAGTTAAATACAGCATAAGACACAGTGACCTGATTTGGCCCTAGCCCCTGTCAATCAGAGTACTCATTGTCTGGCTACTTGATAGAAGGTATATACACAGAGAAATTAATTAGTAGTTAAATTGCATGGAAATGAAGAATGTGTATAATTGGGATATATTTCTCCATGTTTTTCTTCTGGATGTGTCATATGGGCTACCGTTCACAGGATATTTGTGTAGGAAAAAAGATTAAAAGATACACTTCAAGTCTGAAAACACTTTTTTTTTTAAGAAATACACTAAAGATACTCTGTCTATCCATGGAGAGGTTAGGTTTATTTGAAAGCATTCTGAGTCATAAATGGTTTTATCTCTACCCAGGAGTCTCACATCTTGCCAGCACTGTGAAAGATGTCCAGTGACCATTCTTCTGAAAACAGAGCAAAAATTCTGAATACTCATATTTCTTGGTATCTGTTCTACGTTTGATAACAAATGAATTCATCTTTGAAGGCTATCGTGGTAGTTTCTTGCATAAGGAAGCAAAGGTAACTGGGAAGCAGACACAGACTTCTGTTTAAGTGACCAGTGTTACATAGGCCATTCATGTTACCTCAGAGAAGCACCACATGTTAGGAATCTCCTTGTATTATGGTGTATCAGCATATTACTAGTACATTCCTACTAGAGGAGAGACTAATGGGATCATCTGGGTGTTTGTTGTTGTGATGTCAGAGATTCCCTCTCTCTGAAGATCTGGCAACATTGCTAGTCAGCCAAATGAAGGTGCAAAAAACCAGTTCAGGTCTGACTTGGCATATTTAAATTAGTGTGGTTGCCAGATACATAACATCCTTATTTGTATAAAGATGTTCCTTTGCAGATTCTTATTTCTCTAGTCTCTTAGGAAGTCATATTCAATTAACCACCCCTTGATAGCTCTAAATGTTCCAACACCTACCTGCACCTCAGATATTTTAACCTTTGGAATTATACACAACTGGCTTCTTCAGAACTTATATGTGTAAAATCTATGAAGGCAAGAGATCTGTGTCTTGTCAATAATAGGAGGAAGAGAGAAAGACATTTGCTCCACTAATGGATCCCATTCACTTCGTCAGATATAGAGCAATTTATTATAGTGTTTTTATGCTAAAATGAAGAAAAAGAGTCAGATAAAGAATAGTACATGGTGTGTTTTACAAATATTGAGCCATCAGGAACACAGTTGAAACTCTTCCATTTATCTGGTACCATTTGTATTTAAATTGTCTGTGGTCACAGGTCTTCCTTGATTCCTCCTTTCCTTTTGCTGTATGCTTTGAGGGGTAAAATATTTAATTAATACATACAAATAAAGAAAGACAACAATATCTGTATTACCTAAAAATTCTACCTAAACTGTATTCCTCAGTAAGGTTTTTCAAACCACTATCTTTTATTCCTACTTTGTCAGTTTACAGATTCTCTATCCAGATGAATCCCAATCGTGAGAGGAGAAAGATAGATTAGACACCTGCTAATGAGTGAGGAGCTGCATGTACATCAAACTGAAATGGGAGCATGAGAGAACCTAAAATTCATACACATACTATTAGAAAATTACCTACCTCAGCATCAAGGAGAGCAATAACAGCATATATGTTTATATAAACATAATATCAAGAGAAGAAAGTGGATATTGGTCACAGAAGATTCATGCAATAAAAAACTGAAAACTCTAAGGAAAAGTTTATTTGTTCACTTACAAATGAAAAGAATTAATCCATAATGGTCTAAAGTACAATGTGGTGCTTGGCTTGTCTATTGGTGTCATCCCTCATCAGCTCATGTATGGAAACCAATGTTGGTATGACTTTATGTGAAGCTTTGGGGGCTGTCCTGGATTTCACTCTAAAGGTCAAACTGGCCTTGAACTCACAGACATCTGCTTGCCTCTGCACCCAGAGTGCTAGGATTAAGGCATGCATCACCACCTCCCAGCCTTGTGTGGAATTTCTGATGTCACTAGGATACACAATCTCATAGCAAAGTCCCTGATCCTCTGGCTTTTAGAAATTTTCCACGATTGTTTCCTCAGTGTTCCCTGTGTCTTAGGGCTTAGAAAGAGTTTTGTAGATGAATCCATTGGGACTGGGCTCCACAGCTATGCATTTTGACTAGTTTAGTTTTTTGTAGTGGACTCCATCTTTTGTAAAGAGAACTTTCCTTGATCAAATGTGAATAATTATTTATCTGTGGTTATATGGACAACTGTTTATAGAGTGTTATCAGGGATTGTGCTGGTTTAATAAATCATATGCTTGCAGATTCTCCTTCAATAACTATGTCTTCAATAGTGATGAGTACTTACCTAGGTTTTAAGTATTGGGCATGGTGCCTCTCAGGTTGAGAGGTTTGTAAATCCAATTAGAGCAGCTGTTGGTTATCACTAAGGTATATATTCTACTACTGAATTCTTTTGAATTACTGTGACATGCTGGTTATCGATGTGATTCATATGTATCATAGCTGGTTAAGTATTATACCTTTCTCTCTCATTTAGAAGCTTGTATGGTGCCTTCCGGTACCATGAAAGGTAGTCATCAGGAAGGGGAAATTCAGATGAGTTCCTGCTCAGGAGTCTCTGAGCTCTGTTTGTAAAGCGCATGGCATCTTCAACAGACATGCCAAAGTGGATGAAAAAAGCCCATAAGGCCTTTTGGTTTTCCAGTGCCAAACAGTCGGCCATGAAAGCGTAGATACAAATAAGAGTATACAGACAGAATAGGACATATGTAGGATATATATTCATATACTTATATAGCCATGCTGTAACAATTAGTGAAAAAAGATGCTATACATTAGAAGGAGAGTGGGTATGGGTATATAAGATGGTTTGGAGTGAGGAGAGGAAAGGGAGAAATGTGATAATTATACTATACTCCAAAAAATTCAAAAAGGAATAATACCTGATTTTAGAGAAATTGAGATGATATATTTCAGTTTAATCAATAGTTTTATCTTAAGTTTTCTGTTGCATGAATAATAAATTACATATCTCTCCCCATAAAACAAAAACATAAACTGAAGAAGTTGAAAATATTATTATTTATATTAATATAAATACTTAGAAATATATTCCCTTTTTTATTGACTAAGAGCCATTAATCAGTTTAATAAACATTTCCTTTTCATGTCATAAGAATTGAAGAAATTTTTAACAACTGTGTTACTTGTCTGACCCAAACATAATATAGATTAAGAAGATATTCCAGCATGAATTTGTAGAAATTAACCCATAATCCCAATATAGGTGACAAATTATAAAGCAATTTTCTTTAAAAGTTACAGTTGAAATATTTTCTGTGGTATGATTCTAGAATCTTGTGTAAATTTAGGAAAATAATGTTGTCTTTTAAAAAGTAATCAAGCCGGGCGTTGGTGGCGTACGCCTTTAATCCCAGCACTCGGGAGGCAGAGGCAGGCAGATCTCTGTGAGTTCGAGGCCAGCCTGGGCTACCAACTGAGCTCCAGGAAAGGCGCAAAGCTACACAGAGAAACCCTGTCTCGAA